>VDFB02112351.1:0-65766 GCA_007258455.2 Sequoia sempervirens | reverse complement strand
TAAACAAAAAATGAAGGTTTACGAAAGTGGATAGAAAATAAACTTATACAATGCACAACTACAATGTAATCCATAGTCGTAGTCACCAAATTTTATCAACAGCCCATAAAAACTCAAACTCGAGCGGTTTCCTAAGTGCATCTATAACTCGACAAAAAAGGATGGTTCACGAAAGGATATAGATAATACACATACATAATGGACAACTACATTATAATCCACAATTGTAGTCACCAAAGTTTATCGACGATCCATAAAAACTCAAACTCGAGCGGTTTCCTAAGTGCATCTATAAATCAATGAAAAATGGAGGTTTGTGAAAGGTGATTAAAAATATGCATACAAAATGCACCACTACAATACAAACCATAATCTTAGTCACCAAAGTTGATCGATGGCCCACGAATACTCAAACACGAGCAGTTTCCTAAATGCAGCTATAACTCAAACAAAAATGAAGGTTTGTGAAAGGTGATAAAAAATACGCATACATAATGGACAACTATAGTTCAATCCACAATTGTAGTCACCAAAGTTGATCAATAGCCCACAAAAACTCAAACTCGAGTGGTTTACTAAATGCAGCTATAACTAAAAAAAAATGAAGGTTAGCGAAAGGTGATAGAAAATACATGTACAGTATGGAAAACTAGACTGCAATCACAATCGTAGTTGCCAAAGTTGATTTATGACCCAGGAAAACTCAAACACGAGCGTTTTGCTAAATGCGGCTATAACTCAACAAAAAAGAAAGGTTCACCAAAGGTGAGTAAAAATATGCGTATAAAATGCACAACTACATTACAATCCTTAATTGTAGCCACCAAAGTTGATTGATGGGCCACAAATCTTCAAACATGAGCAGTTTCCTAAATGTGGCTATAACTCAACAAAACATGAAGTTTCATGAAAGGCGATAGAAAATATGTGTATAGAATGCACAAATATAGTGTAATCCACAAGCGTAGTCAACAAAGTTTATCGATGGCCCACGAAAAACTCAAACTCGAGTAGTTTCTAAAATGCGGCTATAACTCAACAAAAAATGAAGGTTTACGATAGGTGATAGAACATATATTAATAGAAAGGACATCTACACTGCAATACACAATCGTAGTCACCAAAGTTCATCTATAGCCTTTGAAAACTCAATGAAAAAAGAAGGTTCACGAAATGCAAGAGAAAATACGGGTATAGAATGCACAACTATAGTCTAATCCACAATTGTAGTCACCAAAGTTGATTGATGGCCCACGAAAACTCAAACATGATCATTTTCCTAAATGCGGCTATAATTAAACAAAAATTGAAGGTTCGCGAAAGGCGATAGAAAATATGGGTAGAGAATGGTCAACTATAGTGCAATCGACAATCGTAGTCACCAAAGTTGATTGATGGCCCATCAAAACTCTAACACGAGCGATTTCCTAAGTGCCACTATAGCTCAACGAAAAATGAAGGTTCGCGAAAGGCGATAAAAATACACATATAGAATGCATAACTACAGTACAATGCACAATCATAGTCACCACAGTTGATTGATGGCCGACAAAAACTCAAACACGAGTGGTTTCCTAAATGCGGCTATAACTCAACAAAAAATTAAGGATCGGGAAAGGTGATAGAAAATACGTGTATAGAATGGACAACTAGAGTGTAGTCCAAAAGTGTAGTCACCAAAGTTGATCGATCGCCTACAATAACTCAAACATGAGCGGTTGTCTAAATGCATATATAACTCAATAAAAAAATAAGGTTCATGAAAGGTGATAGAAGGTTCATAATGCACAATTAAAATGCAATCCAAAATTGTAGTCACCAAAGTTGATCGATGGCCATAGAAAACTCAAACACGAGTGGTTTCCTAAATGCTGCTATAACTCAAAAAAAACAAAGGATCACGAAAGGCAATAGAAAACACGCGTACAAAATGGACAGCTATAGTGCAATCCGCAATCGTAGTCACCAAAGTTGATCGATGGCCCATGAAAATAAAAAATGAAGGTTCACGAAAGGCGATAGAAAACACACGTACATAATGGACAACTACAGTGCAATGCACAATTGTAGTCACCAAAATTGATCGATGGCCCACGAAAAAAAAAATGAAGGTACACGAAAGGCAATAAAAAGGCATTAGAAAGTACGTGTATAGAATTGGCAACTACAATGTAATCCACAAGCGTTGTCACCAAAGTTGATCAATGGCCCACAAAAACTCAAACACAAGTAGTTTCCTAAACGAAAGATGATCCATGGCCCACAAAAATTCAAACATGATTGGTTTCCTAAATGTGGCTATAACTAAAAAAAAATGAAGGTTCACGAAAGTCAATAGAAAATATGCATATACAATGCACAACTAAAGTGTAATCCACAAGCATAGTGACCAAAGTTGATTGATGGCCCACGAAAACTCAAACACGAGCAGTTTCGTAAATATGGCTATAACTCAACAAAAAATGAATGTTTGCGAAAGTCAAGAGAAAATATGCATCTAATATGGACAACTACAGTGCAATAAAAAATTGTAGTCACCAAATGTGATCAATGAACCACGAAAACTCAAACACGGGGAGTTTCCTAAATGCGTCTATAAGTCAACAAAAAATAAGGTTCACAAAAGGCGGTAGAAAATAACTGTACAAATTGGACAACTATAGTGCAATCCACAATCGTAGTCACCAAAGTTGATCGATTGCTCACGAAAACTAAAACACGAGCGGTTTCCTCAATGTACCTATAACTCAGCGAAAAATGAAGATTCGTGAAAAGTGATTAAAAATATGTGTATAAAATGCTCAACTATATAGTAAAATCCACAATAGTAGGCACCAAAGTTGATTGATGGACAACAAAAAATCAAAGATGAGCGGTTTCTGAAATGTTCCTATAACTAAACAAAAAATGAAGGTTCTCGAATGGCGATACAAAATACATGTATAGAATGCACAATTAAAGTGTAATCCACAATCGTAGTCACCAAAGTTGATCAATGGCCCACGAAAATTAAAACACAAGCGGTTTCTTAAATGTGGCTTTAACTCAACAAAAAATTAAGGTTCACGGAGGGCGATAGAAAATAGACGTATAAAATAGACAACTACAATGCAATCCACAATAGTAGTTACAAAATTTTATCAATGGCCCATGAAAACTCAAACATGAGTGGTTTCCTGAATGCGGGTATCAGTCAACAAAAAATGAAGGTTTGCGAAAGGCAATTGCAAATACGTGTATAAAATAAAAAACTACAATGTAATCCACAAGTGTAGTCACCAAAGTTGATCGAAGGCGCACAAAAATTCAAACGCAACTACATTGCATAATGCACTACTACAGTGCAATCCACAATCGTACTTACCAAAGTTAATTGATGGCCAATGAAAACTCAAACATGACTGGTTTCCTAAATGCCGCTATAACTCAACAAAAAATGAATGTTTGTGTAAATCAATTAAAAATATGCGTACAGAATGTACAACTACAATACAATCCACAATCGTATTCACCAAAGTTGATCGATGGCCCACAAAAACTCAAACTCGACCAATTTCCTAAATGCAGCTATAACCCAACAAAAAATGAAGGTTCGTGAAAGGCGATAGAAAATAAGTGTACGAATGCACAACTACATTGCAATCCACAATCGTAGTCATCAAAGTTGATCGATGGCCCATGAAAACCCAAACACGAGCATTTTCTAAATGAGCCTATAACTCAGCAAAAAATGAAGGTTCATGAAAGCAAATTAAAAATATGTGTAGATAATTTACAACTATAGTGCAATCCACAATTGTAGTCACCAAAGTCGATTTATGGCCCTCAAAAACTCAAACATTAGTGGTTTCCTAAATGCAGCTATAACTCAACAAAATATGAAGGTTCACGAAAAGTGACAGAAAATACGTGTATGGAATGCACAACTACAGTGTAATCCACAAGCATAGTCACTAAAGTTGATTGATGGCCCATGAAAACTCATACACGAGCGGTTTTCCTAAATGCGGCATAACTCAACAAAAAATGAAGGGTCATAAAAGGCAATGGAAAATATGCGTACAAAATGGATAACTACAGTGCAATCCACAAGTCATGAAATTTGATCGATAGCCCACGAAAGCTCAAACATGAGTGGTTTCCTAAATGTGGCTATAACTCTACAAAAAATGAAGGTTCATGAAAGGCCATAGAAAATATGTGTATGGAATGCACAACTATAGTGTAATCCACAAGCGTAGTCACCGAAGTTATTCGATGGGAATGCGGCTATAACTCAACAAAAAGTGAAGGTTCACGAAAGGAGATAGAAAATTAGTGTTCATAATGCAACACTGCATTGCAATCCACAATCATAGTCACAAAAGTTGATAGATGGCCCATGAAAATTCAAACATGAGCAGTTTCTGATATGAGTATATAACTCGACAAATTATGAAGGTTCACAAAAGGTAAAGGAAAATATGCGTGTAGAATGAACAATTATATTGTACTCCACAATCGTAGTCACCAAATTTCATCGCTGGCCCATGAAAACTTAAACACGAGCATTTTCCTAAGTGCAGCTATAACTCAAAAAAAAATGGAGGTTTACGAAAGGTGATAGAAAATACACGTATAGAATGCACAACTATAGTGCAACCACAATCATAGTTACCAAAGTTGATTGATGGCGAATGAAAACTCAAACATGAGTGGTTTCCTAAATGCAACTATAACTCAATAAAAAATGAAGGTTTGTGAAAAGCGATTAAATATACGCTTACAAAATGTACAACTATAATACAATACGCAATCATTTGCACCTAAGTTGATCGATGGCCCACGATAACTCAAACTTGACCGGTTTCCTAAATGCAGCTATAACTCAACAAAAAATGAAGGTTCACAAAAGGCGATAGAAAATATGCACACAAAATGGACAACTATAGTGCAATCCACATTCGTAGTCACCGAAGTTGATTGATGGTCCACAAAAACTCAAACACGAGCGGTTTCAAAAATGAGGCTATAACTCAACAAAAAATGAAGGTTTATAAAAAGCAATAGAAAATACACGTATAGACTGCACAACTACAGTGTGATCCAAGAGCGTAGTCACCAAAGTTGATCGATGGTCCACGAAAACTCAAACTCAAGCGGTTTCCTAAATGTGGCTATAACACAGCAAAAAATGAAGGTTCTCGAAGTTATGCGAAAGGCGATAGAAAATACGTGTATAGAATGCACAACTATAGTGTAATCCATAATTGTAGTCACCAAAGTTGATCAATGGCCCATGAACTCAAACACGAGCGGTTTCTTAAGTGCGACTATAACTCAAAGAAAAGTGAAGGTTCACAAAAGGTGATAGAAAATACACTTATAGAATGCACAATTACATTGACAACTACAATGCAAGCCACAATCGTAGTCAGCAAGCTTATAGCCACATTTAGGAAACCGCTCGTGTTTGAGTTTCGTGGGCCATCGTTCAACTTTGGTGACTACAATTTTGGATTTGACTATAGTCGTGCATTTTATACACATATTTTCTATCGCCTTTGCAAAACTTCATTTTTTGTTGAGTTATAGCCGCATTTAGGAAACTGCTCATGTTTAAGTTTTTCAAGCCTATCAATCAACTTTTGTGACTACGATTGTGGATTGTACTATAGTTGTGCATTCTTTATGCATATTTTTAATCGTCTTTCAAGAACCTTCATTTTATGTTTGGTGATAATGATTATGGATTACACTCTAGTTGTGCATTGTATACATGTATTTTCTATCGCCTTTCACAAATCTTCATTTTTTCGTTACAAGCAATTTTTTTGAATCTCTTTTATGAAAAATTTGAGAAATGGGTTTTGTAGAGAATGTTGTTCTGAATAAGATACTATAGTCACCAAAGTTGATCAATGCCCCACGAAAACTCTAACTTGAGCGGTTTCCTAATTGCAACTATAACTCAAAGATAAATGAAGGTTCGCAAAAGGTGATAGAAAATACGAGTATAAAATGCACAACTATAATGTAATCCACAATCCTAGTCAGCAAAGTTGATCGATGGCCCACGAAAACTCAAACAGAAGAGTTTTCCTAAATGTGACTATAACAGAAAAAAAAATAAAAAATGAAGGTTCGTGAAAGGCGATTAAAAATATGCATACAAAATGCACAACTACAGTACAATCAACAATCATAGTCACCAAAGTTGATCGATGGCCCACAAAAACTCAAACATGAGTGGTTTGCTAAATGCAGCTATAATTCAACAGAAAAAAAAGTTCGTGAAATGCAATATCAAAGACACATATATAATGCGATTTGAACTACAGTGTAATCCACAATCGTAGTCACCAAAGTTGAACAATGGCCCACGAAAACTCAAATACGAGCGTTTTCCGAAATGTAACTATAACTCAACAAAAAAGAAAGGTTTGTGCAAAGAAATTAAAATATGTGTACATAATGGACAACTACAGTACAATACACAATTGTAGTCACCAAAGTTGATCAATGGCCCACGAAAACTCAAACTCAATAAATGGGGGTATAACCGAACAAAAAATAAAGGTTCGCAAAAGGCGATAGAAAATACATGTACAAAATGCACAACTATAGTGTAATCCACAATCGTAGTCATCAAAGTTGATCGATGGCTCACGAAAACTCAAACATGAGCATTTTCCTAAATGAGGCTATAACTCAACAAAAAATGAAGGTTCAGGAAAGGAGATTAAAAATATGTGTAGAGAATGCACAACTACAAAAAATGAAGGTTCACGAAAGGCGATAGAAAATACGAGTATAGAATGCACAACTACAGTGTGATCCACAAGCGTAGTCGTCAAAGTTGATTAGTGATCCACAAAAAACATAAATATGAGCGGTTTCTTAAATGCAGCTATAACTCAAATAAGAATGAAGGTTAAAATCCTTATAGAAAATACATGTGTAGAATGCACAACTATAGTGTAATCCACAAAGTCACCAAAGTTGATAACACAAGTGGTTTCTTAAATGCAGCTATAACTCAACCAAAAATAAAGGTTTGCCATAGGCGATAGAAAATACGAATACAGATTGGACAACTATAGTGCAATCCACAATCTTAGTTACCAAAGTTAATCGACGGCCCTCGAAAAGTGAAAACAAGAGCGATTTCCTATGTGCAGCTATAATTCAACAAAAAATGAAGGTTCGCAACAAGCAATAGAAAATACGCGTATACAATGCACAACTACAGTTTAATCTACAATCGCAGTCACCAAATTTTGATCGATGGCCTACAAAAACTCAAACATGAGCAGTTTCCTAACTGTGGCTATAACTAAACAAAAAATGAAGGATCTCAAAAGGCGATAGAAAATACGTGAATAGAATGCACAACTATAGTGTAATTCACAAGCGTAGTCACGAAAGTTGATCTGTGGCTCACGAAATCTCAAACTCGAGCTGTTTCCTAAATGTGGCTATAACTCAACAAAAAATGAAGTTTCACGAAAGGTGATAGAAAATACGTGTATAGAATTTAAAACTACAGTGTAATCCACAATCGTAGTCACTAAAGTTGATCGATGGAAAAAAAAAACTCAAACAAGTGCGGTTTCCTAAATGCGGCTATAACTAAACAAAAAATGAAGGTTTCCAAAAGGCGATAGAAAGTACGCATACAAATGGACAACTATAGTGCAATCCACAATCGTATTCACCAAAGTTAATTGATCACCCACAAAAAACTCAAATATGAGCAATTTTTTAAATTGGGCTATAACTCAACAAAAAATGAATGTTCGCAAAAGGCGGTAGAAAATACACATACAAAATGCTCAACTATAGTGCAATCCATAATCATAGTCACCAAAGTTGATCGATGGCCCACGAAAACTCAAACACGAGTTGTTTCCTCAATGCTGGTTTATCTTAACAAAAAATGAAGGTTTACGAAAGTGGATAGAAAATAAACTTATACAATGCACAATTACAATGTAATCCATAGTCGTAGTCACCAAAGTTTATCAATAACCCATAAAAACTCAAACTCGAGCGGTTTCCTAAGTGCATTATAACTCGACAAAAAAGGATGGTTCGCGAAAGGATATAGATAATACACATACATAATGGACAACTACATTATAATCCACAATTGTAGTCACCAAAGTTTATCTACGGCCCATAAAAACTCAAAGTCGAGCGGTTTCCTAAGTGCATCTATAACTCAATGAAAAATGGAGGTTCGTGAAATGTGATTAAAAATATGCATACAGAATGCACCACTATAGTACAAACCATAATCTTAGTCACCAAAGTTGATCGATGGCCCACGAATACGCAAACACGAGCGGTTTCCTAAAGGCAGCTATAACTCAAACAAAAATGAAGGTTTGTGAAAGGTGATAAAAAAATACGCATACAGAATGGACAACTATAGTTCAATCCACAATTGTAGTCACAAAGTTGATCGATAGCCCACAAAAACTCAAACTCGAGTGGTTTACTAAATGCGGCTATAACTCAAAAAAAATGAAGGTTCGCGAAAGGTGATAGAAAATACACAGACAGTATGGAAAACTAGAGTGCAATCCACAATCGTAGTCGCCAAAGTTGATTTACGGCCTAGGAAAACTCAAACACGTGCATTTTGCTAAATGCACCTATAAGTCAACAAAAAAGAAAGGTTCATCAAAGGCGAGTAAAAATATGCGTATAAAATGCACAACTACATTACAATCCTTAATTGTAGCCACCAAAGTTCATTGATGGGCCACAAATCTTCAAACATGAGCAGTTTGCTAAATGTGGTTATAACTCAACAAAAAAAAAAGGGATCGTGAAAGGTGATACAAAACACATGTATAGAATGCACAACTATTGAGTAATTCACAATCGTAGTAACCAAAGTTGATCGATGGCCAACAAAAACTCAAACATGACCGGTTTCGTAAATGCGGCTATAACTGAACAAAACATGAAGTTTAGTGAAAGGCGATAGAAAATATGTGTATAGAATGCAAAAATACAATGTAATCCACAAGCGTAGTCAACAAAGTTTATCGATGGCCCACGAAAAACTCAAACTCGAGCAGTTTCTAAAATGCGGCTATAACTCAACAAGAAATGAAGGTTCACGATAGGTGATAGAACATACATGCACAGAATGGACAACTACACTGCAATACACAATCGTAGTCACCAAAGTTCATCTATAGCCCTTGAAAACTCAAACATGAACGGTTTCCTAAGTGCAACACTTAACGAAAAAATGAAGGTTCACGAAATGCAAGAGAAAATACAGGTATAGAATGCACAACTATAGTCTAATCCACAATTGTAGTCACCAAAGTTGATTGACGGCCCACGAAAACTCAAACATGATCATTTTCCTAAATGCGGCTATAATTAAACAAAAAATGAAGTTTCGCAAAAGGCGATAGAAAATATGGGTAGAGAATTGTCAACTATAGTGTAATCAACAATCGTAGTCACCAAAGTTGATTGATGGCCCATGAAAACTCTAACACGAGCGGTTTCCTAAGTGCCACTATAACTTAATGAAAAATGAAGGTTCGCGAAAGGCAATAGAAAATACACATATAGAATGCATAACTACAGTACAATGCACAATCATAGTCACCACAGTTGATTGATGGCCGACAAAAACTCAAACACGAGTGGTTTCCTAAATGCGGCTATAACTCAGCAAAAAATTAAGGATCGGGAAAGGTGATAGAAAATACGTGTATAGAATGGATAACTAGAGTGTAATCCAAAACTGTAGTCACCAAAGTTGATCGATCGCCTACAAAAACTCAAACATGAGCGGTTTGCTAAATGCATATATAACTCAATAAAAAAATAAGGTTCATGAAAGGTGATAGAATGTTCATAATGCACAATTAAAATGCAATCCACAATTGTAGTCACAAAAGTTGATCGATGGCCATAGAAAACTCAAACACGAGTGGTTTCCTAAATGCTGCTATAACTCAAAAAAAATAAAGGATCACGAAAGGCGATAGAAAACATGTGTACAAAATGGACAACTACAGTGCAATCCGCAATCAGAGTCACCAAAGTTGATCGATGGCCCATGAAAACGAAAAATGAAGGTTCACAAAAGGCGATAGAAAACACGCGTACATAATGGACAACTACAGTGCAATGCACAATTGTAGTCACCAAAGTTGATCGATGGCCCACGAAAAAAAAAAATGAAGGTACACGAAAGGCAATAAAAAGGCATTAGAAAGTATGTGTATAGAATTGGCAACTACAATGTAATCCACAAGCGTTGTCACCAAAGTTGATCAATGGCCCACAAAAACTCAAACACGAGTAGTTTCCTAAATGAAAGATGATCCATGGCCCACAAAAATTCAAACATGATTGGTTTCCTAAATGTGGCTATAACTAAAAAAAAATGAAGGTTCATGAAAGGCAATAGAAAATACGAATATACAATGCACAACTACAGTGTAATCCACAAGCATAGTGACCAAAGTTGATTGATGGCCCACGAAAACTCAAACATGAGCAGTTTCGTACATATGGCTATAACACAACAAAAAATGAATGTTTACGAAAGGCAAGAGAAAATATGCATGTAATATGGACAACTATAGTGCAATCAAAAATTGTAGTCACCAAAGGTGATCAATGAACCACGAAAACTCAAACACGGGCAGTTTCCTAAATGTGTCTATAAGTCAATAAAAAATAAGGTTCACAAAGGGCGGAAGAAAATAAGTGTACAAATTGGACAACTATAGTGCAATCCACAATCGTAGTCACCAAAGTTGATCGATTGCTCATGAAAACTAAAACACGAGCGGTTTTCTCAATGCAGCTATAACTGAACGAAAAATGAAGGTTTGTGAAAAGTGATTAAAAATATGTGTATAAAATGCTCAACTATAGTACAATCACCAGAGTTGATTGATGGACAACAAAAAATCAAAGATGAGCGGTTTCTGAAATGTTCCTATAATTGAACAAAAAATGAAGGTTCTCGAATGGCGATACAAAATACATGTATAGAATGCACAATTAAAGTGTAATCCACAATCGTAGTCACCAAAGTTGATCGATGGCCCACGAAAATTCAAACACAAGCGATTTCTTAAATGTGGCTTTAACTCAACAAAAAATTAAGGTTCACGGAGGGCGATAGAAAATAGACGTATAGAA
The DNA here is from genome assembly GCA_007258455.2 of Sequoia sempervirens. Classification (NCBI taxonomy): domain Eukaryota; kingdom Viridiplantae; phylum Streptophyta; class Pinopsida; order Cupressales; family Cupressaceae; genus Sequoia; species Sequoia sempervirens. Next base: position 54,594 of record VDFB02112351.1, on the reverse strand, counting down.
TAGACAACTACAATGCAATCCACAATAGTAGTTACAAAAGTTTATTAATGGCCCATGAAAACTCAAACATGAGCGGTTTCCTGAATGCGGGTATCAGTCAACAAAAAATGAAGGTTTGCGAAAGGCAATTGCAAATACGCGTATAAAATAAAAAACTACAATGTAATCCACAAGTGTAGTCATCAAAGTTGATCGAAGGCGCACAAAAATTCAAACGCAACTACATTGCATAATGCACTACTACAGTGCAATCCACAATTGTACTTACAAAAGTTAGTTGATGGCCAATGAAAACTCAAACATGAGTGGTTTCCTAAATGCCGCTATAACTCAACAAAAAATGAATGTTTGTGTAAATCGATTAAAAATATGCGTATAGAATGTACAACTAGAATACAATCCACAATCGTATTCACAAAAGTTGATCAATGGCCCACAAAAACTCAAACTCGACCGATTTCCTAAATGCAGCTATAACCCAACAAAAAATGAAGGTTCGTGAAAGGCGATAGAAAATAAGTGTACAGAATGCACAACTACATTGCAATCCACAATCGTAGTCATCAAAGTTGATCGATGGCCCACGAAAACCAAAACACAAGCGTTTTCTAAATGAGCCTATAACTCAGCAAAAAATGAAGATTCATGAAAGGCAATTAAAAATATGTGTAGAGAATTTACAACTATAGTGCAATCCACAATTGTAGTCACAAAAGTCGATTTATGGCCCACAAAAACCCAAACATTAGCGGTTTCCTAAATGCAGCTATAACTCAACAAAATATGAAGGTTCACGAAAAGTGACAGAAAATACGTGTATGGAATGCACAACTACGATGTAATCCACAAGCATAGTCACCAAAGTTGATTGATGGCCCATGAAAACTCATACATGAGCGGTTTTCCTAAATACGGCATAACTCAACAAAAAATGAAGGTTCACAAAAGGCAATGGAAAATATGCATACAAAATGGACAACTACAGTGCAATCCACAAGTCACGAAATTCGATCGATAGCCCACAAAAGCTCAAACATGAGTGGTTTCCTAAATGCGGCTATAACTCTACAAAAAATGAAGGTTCATGAAAGGCCATAGAAAATATGTGTATGGAATGCACAAGTACAGTGTAATCCACAAGTGTAGTCACCGAAGTTATTCGATGGGAATGCGGCTATAACTCAACAAAAAGTGAAGGTTCACGAAAGGAGATAGAAAATTAGCGTTCATAATGCAACACTGCATTGCAATCCACAATCATAGTCACAAAAGTTGATAGATGGCCCATGAAAATTCAAACATGAGCAGTTTCTGATATGAGTATATAACTTGACAAATTATGAAGGTTCACGAAAGGTAAAGGAAAATATGCGTGTAGAATGAAAAATTATACTGTACTCCACAATCGTAGTCACCAAATTTGATCGCTGGCCCATGAAAACTTAAACACGAGCATTTTCCTAAGTGCAGCTATAACTAAAAAAAAATGGAGGTTTAGGAAAGGTGATAGAAAATACACGTATAGAATGCACAACTATAGTGCAACCCACAATCATAGTTACCAAAGTTGATTGATGGCGCACGAAAATTCAAACATGAGTGGTTTCCTAAATGCAACTATAACTCAATAAAAAATGAAGGTTTGTGAAAAGCGATTAAATATATGCTTACAAAATGTACAACTATAGTACAATACGCAATCATTTTCACCTAAGTTGATCAATGGCCCACGATAACTCAAACTTGACCGGTTTCCTAAATGCAGCTATAACTCAACAAAAAATGAAGGTTCACAAAGGCGATAGAAATACGCGCACAAAATGGACAACTATAGTGCAATCCACATTCGTAGTCATTGAAGTTGATTGATGGTCCACAAAAACTCAAACATGAGCGGTTTCATAAATGCGGCTATAACTCAACAAAAAATGAAGGTTCATAAAAGGCAATAGACAATACACGTATAGATTGCACAACTACAGTGTGATCCAAGAGCGTAGTCACCAAAGTTGATCAATGGTCCACGAAAACACAAACTCAAGCGGTTTCCTAAATGCAGCTATAACACAACAAGAAATGAAGGTTTCTAAAGTTATGCGAAAGGCGATAGAAAATACGTGTATAGAATGGACAACTATAGTGTAATCCATAATCGTAGTCACCAAAGTTTATCAATGGCCCATGAACTCAAACACGAGCGGTTTCTTAAGTGCGACTATAACTCAACGAAAAGTGAAGGTTCACAAAAGGTGATAGAAAATACACTTATAGAATGCACAACTACATTGACAACTACAATGCAAGCCACAATCGTAGTCAGCAAGCTTATAGCCACATTTAGGAAACCGCTCGTGTTTGAGTTTCGTGGGCCATCGTTCAACTTTGGTGACTACAATTTTGGATTTGACTATAGTCGTGCATTTTATACACATATTTTCTATCGCCTTTGCAAAACTTCATTTTTTGTTGAGTTATAGCCGCATTTAGGAAACTGCTCATGTTTAAGTTTTTCAAGCCTATCAATCAACTTTTGTGACTATGATTGTGGATTGTACTATAGTTGTGCATTCTTTATGCATATTTTTAATCGTCTTTCAAGAACCTTCATTTTATGTTTGGTGACAATAATTATGGATTACACTGTAGCTGTGCATTGTATACATGTATTTTCTATCGCCTTCCACAAATCTTCATTTTTTCGTTAGAGGCAATTTTTTTGAATCTCTTTTATGAAAAATCTGAGAAATGGGTTTTGTAGAGAATGTCGTTTTGAATAAGATCGTCCTCTTTTTGAAAAACTAATTTCTCACCAACATGCAAGAAACCCCCAAAAATTGAATCTACAAAACAATTTGATTTGGGAAAAACAAAAATATGGGTTTTATACGTGCTCAAGAGATAAGGAGACCTAGATTATCCATTTTTCATTAAAAGTAAGTTGTTTTTGAAAAGTTAGTGTTTTTTGAAAAGTAGAAGCAGTAGAGGTAATAGAGGCAAATGTTTTGAATCTTTTGATGAAATATCTAAGAAATGGGTTTTGTAGAGAATGTCGTTCTAAGTACACTCATATCGTCCTTTTTTCAAAAAAATAATTTTTTCACCAACATGTAAGAACCCTTCAAAAATAGAATCTATGAAACATTTTTTTTTGGAAAATAAAAAATATAGGTTTTATACGTCCTCGTGTGCTAAAGAGGCCAAGATCGTCCATTTTTTTAAGAAATAAGCTGTTCTTGAAAAAGATATTTTTTTTTGAAGAGTAGTAGTAGAGGTAAGAAAGGGAAATTTTTTGAAGCTTTTTATGAAAAATCTAAGAAGTGGATTTTATAGAGAATGTCATTCTGAGTAGATCCAGATCATCCTCTTTTTGAAAAACTCATTTTTCACCATCTTCGAAAAACTCCTCAAAAATTGAATCTACGAATTTTGAAAAACTAATTTTTCACCAACAAGCAAAAACTCCTCAAAAATTGAATCTACGAAACAATTATTTTTGGGAAAATCGAAATATGGGTTTTGTAGAGTATGTCATTCTAAGTAGACCCAGATCTTCCTTTTTTCGAAAATGTTTTTTTTTTCACCAACTTGCAAGAACCCCTCAAAAATAAAATCTATGAAACAATTTTATTTGGGAAAATCAAAAATATCGGTTTTATAGATGCTTGTGTGCTGAAGAGATCCAAATCGTCCATTTTTTGAAAAAATAAGTTTGTTTTAAAATGATAGATTTGTTTGAGAAGTAGATGTAGTAGAGGTAACAAAGGCAATTTCTTTTAATCTTTCTATGAAAAATGCTATACACGTGTATAAAACCAATATTTTTGATTTTCCCCAAAAAAATTGTTGAGTTAAGACCCTACTTACTAAAACGCTCGTGTTTGAGTTTTCGTGGGCCATCGATCAAATTTGGTTACTACGATTGTGGATTAGACTGTAGTTGTGCATTTTATATGCGTATTTTCTATTGCCTTTCATGAACCTTCATATTTTGTTGACTTATAGCCGCATTTAGGAAACTGCTCATGTTTGAGTTTTGTTGGGTCATCGATCAACTTTGGTAACTGTGATTGTGGATTGTAATATAGTTGTGCATTTTGTACACATTTTTAATCATCTTTCATGAACCTTCATTTTTAGTTGAGTTATAATTTAGTAAAACGACTGTGTTTGAGTTTTTATGTATTTTCTATCGCCTTACCTTCGTTTTTCATTGAGTTATAACTTCACTTAGGAAACCGCTTGTCTTTGAGTTTTTGTGGGCCATCGATCAACTTTCGTGACTACGATTGTCCATTGCACTGTACTTGTCCATTTTGTATGCCTACTATAGCCTTTTGTGAACCTTCATTTTTTGTTGAGTAGTCTTATTTAAGGAAACCGCTCGTATTTGAGTTTTTGTGCGCCATCAATCAACTTTGGGGACTACGACTCTGGATTTTACTATAGTTGTGCATTTTGTATGCATATTTTTAATTGCCTTTTGCGTATCTTCATTTTTTGTTGAGTTATAGTCGTAATTAGGAAAACACTCGTGTTTGAGTTTTCGTGGGCCATTGATCAACTTTGGTGACTACAATTGTGGATTACACTGTATTTTTGCATTGTATAGGCATATTTTCTATCACCATTCACGAACCTTCATATTTCGTTGAGTTATAACCGCACGTAGGAAACTGCTCTTTTTTTATTTTTCATGAACCGTCAATCAACTTTGGTGACTACGATTGTGGATTGCAATAGAGTTGTCCATTTTGCACGCGTATTTTCTAAATGCGGCTATAACTCAACACAAAATGAAGGTTCAAAAAAGGCAATAGAAAATATGTGTACATAATGGACAACTACATTGCAATCCTCAATCGCAGTCTCCAAAGTTGATCGATGGCCCACGAAAACTCAAACACGAGCGGTTTCTGAAATGCAGCTATAACTCAATAAAAAATGAACTTTCACAAAAGGTGATAGAAAATACACGTATAGAATGCTTCTATAGTGTAATCCACAAGCGTAGTTACCAAAGTTGATCATTGGCCCATGAAAACTCAAACATGAGCAGTTTCGTAAATGCGGCTATAACTGAACAAAAAATTAAGGTTCGCAAAAAGTGACATAAAATACACGTATAGAATGCATAACTATGGTGTAATCTAAAAGCGTAGTCACAAAAGTTGAAATGCGAGTGGTTTCATAAATGCGACTAGGCTCGAATAAAATGCTCACGAAAGGCAATAGAAAATACGCATACAAAAAGGACAACCAAAGTTGATAAATGGGCCACGAAGTCTCAAACACGAGCATTTTGCTAAATGTGGAAATAACTCAACAAAGAATAAAGGTTTGTGAAAGGGGAGTAAAAATATGCGTGACTGAACTTGATTGTTGGTTGACAAAAACTCAAACATGAGCGATTTCCTAAGTTGGGCTATAACTCAACAAAATATAAAGGTTTGCAAAAGGCAATAGAAAACATGTGTATAGAATGCACAACTATAGTGTAATCCATATCGTAGTCACCAAAGTTGATCGATGGCCCAAAAAAACTCAAACACGAGCGGTTTACTAAATGCGGCTATAAGTCAAAAAAAAAATGAAGGTTTTTGAAAGGTGATAGAAAATACGTGTATAAAATGCATAAATACAATTTAATCTAGAAGCGTAGTCATCAAAGGTTATTGATGGCCCACGAAAATTCAAACTCGAGCATTTTCCTAAATGCGGCTATTACTCAACAAAAAATCAAGGGTCAAGAAAGGCGAAAGAAAATACATGTACAGAATGGACAACTACATTGCAATCCACAATCGTAGTGAGCAAAGTTCATCGATGGGCAATGAAAAGTCAAACATGAGCGGTTTCCTAAGTGCAACTATAACTCAACAAAAATTGAAGGTTCTTGAAACGCGAGAGAAAATATGGGTATAGAATGCACAACTATAGTGTAATCCACAAACGGCATCACCAGAGTTGATTGATGGCCTATGAAAACTCAAACATGAACATTTTCCTAAACACAGCTATAACTAAAAAAAAATAAAAGTTTGTGAAAGGTGATTAAAAATATGCATATAAAATGCACAACTACAATACAATCCACAATTGTAGTCACGAAAGCTGATCGATGGCCAACAAAAACTCAAACATGAGTAGTTTTCTAATTGCAGTTGTAACTCAATAAAAAATAAAGGTTCCTGAAAGGCGATAGAAAATATGCATATAGAATAAACAACTACAATGTAATCCACAAGCATAGTCACGAAAGTTGATTGATGACCCACGAAAACTCAAACTCGAGCGGTTTCCTAAATGTGGCTATAAATCATACAAAAATGAAGGTTCGTGAAAAGTGATAGAAAATACATGTACATAATGGACAACTACAGTGCAATCCACAATCGTAGTCACCAAAGTTGATCAATGGCCCATGAAAACTCAAATACGAGTGGTTTCCTAAGTTCGGCTATAACTCAACGAAAAATGAAGATTCTCGAAAGGTGTTAGAAAATACACATATGGAATGCACAACTATAGTGTAATCCACAATCGTAGTCAATTGATATCCCAAGAAAACTAAAACACGAGCTTTTTCCTAAATGCAGCTATAACTCAACCAAAAAATGAAGGTTTACGAAAAGCAATAGAAAGTATGTGTATATAATTGACAACTACATTGTAATCCACAAGCATTGTCACCAAAGTTGATCAATGGCCCACGAAAACTCAAAAACGAGCGGTTTCCTAAATGCAGCTATAACTCAACCAGAATTGAAGGTTCACAAAAGGTGATAGAAAATACGTGTACATAATTGACAACTACAATGCAATCCACAATCATAGTCACCATAGTTGATCGATGTCCCACAGAAACTCAAGCATTAGCAGTTTCCTAAATGCGGCTATAACTCAACAAAAAATGAAGGTTCGCAAAAGGTGATAGAAAATACACATATAGAATGCACAACTACAGTCTAATCCACAAGCGTAGTCACCAAATTTGATCGATGACCCACGAAAACACAAACTCGAGCGGTTTTCTAAATGCGGCTATAACTCAAGAAAAAATGAAGGTTCGTGAAAGGCGATAGAAATTATGCATACAAAATGGACAACTACAGTGCAATCTAGAATGCCCACGAAAACTCAAACAGCTGTGTTTTACTAAGTGGGGCTATAACTCAACAATTTTTTTTGAGAAAATAAAAAATATTGGTTTCATACACGTGTATAGGATTTTTCATTGAAAGATTCAAAAAAATTGCCTTTGTTACCTCTACTGCTTCAGCTTTTGAAAAAAACCTATCTTTTTCAAAAACAACTTATTTTTTTAAAAAACAGACGATTTGGGTCTCTTCAACACACGGGCACCTATAAAACTGATATTTTCGATTTTTCCAAAAATATTGTTTCATAGTTTCTTTTTTTAAGGGGTTCTTGCAAGTTGGTGAAAAATAAGTTTTTTGAAAAAAAGATGATCTGGGTTTTACTCAGAATGACATTCTCTATAAAATCCATTTTTCAGATTTTTCATAAAAGATTCAAATTTTTTGCCTTTGTTACCTCTACTACTACTTTTGAAAAAAGTCTATCTTGTTCAAAAACAACTTTATTTTTCAAAAAATGAAGGATTAGGGTCTCTTGAGCAAACAAGCACCTATAAAACCCATATTTCGATTTTGCCAAAAACAATTGTTTCGTAGATTCTGTTTTTGAGGAGTTTTTGCATGTTGGTGAAAAATTAGTTTTTCAAAAAAAGGATGATCTGGATCTACTCAAAACGACATTCTCTACAAAAACCATTACTTTAGTTTTTCATAAGAAAATTAAAAAAAATTGCCTTTGTTACCTCTACTACTATTTTTTTTAAAATCTATCTTTTTCAAAAATAACTTATTTCTTCAAAAACGGACAATCTGGGTCTCTTTAGCACACGAGTACCTATAAAACCTATATTCTTGATTTTCCAAGAAAAATTGTTTCGTAGATTCTATTTTTGAGGGGTTTTTGCATGTTGGTGGAAAATTAGTTTTTTGAAAAAAGATGATCTGAGTCTACTCATAACGACATTCTCTACAAAACCCATCTCTCAGATATTTCATAAAAAGATACAAAAAATTTCCCTCTGTTACCTCTACTGCTTCTACTTCTCAAAAAAAATATCTTTTCAAGAACAACTTATTTCTTCAAAAAACCGACGATCTGGGTCTCTTTAGCATACAAGTACTTATAAAACCCATATTTTCAATTTTCCCCAAAAAAAATCTTTTGTAGATTTTTTTTTTTGTGGGGGTTCTTGCATGTCGGTGAAAATTAGTTTTTTGAAAAAAGGACGATTTGGGTCTACTAAAAATGACATTCTTTACAAAACCCATATCTCAGATTTTTCATAAAAAGATTCAAAAAATTTGCTTATGTTACCTCTATTGCTTCTACTTTTCAAAAGAATCTATCCTTTTCAAAAAATGGACGATCTAGGTCTCTTTAGCATTCAAACACCTATAAGACCCATATTTCAATTTTCCCAAGAGAAAAAATTGTTTCGTGGATTCTATTTTTTGAGGTGTTTTTTCATGGTGGTGAAAAATTAGTTTTTCGATGAAAGGATGATTTGGGTTTAATTAGGATGACATTCTGTACAAAACCCATTTCTCAAAATTTTCATAGAAAGATTCAAAAAATTTGCTTTTGTTACACCTCTACTAATTTTACTTTTCAAAAAAATCTATGTTTTTCAATAACAACTTATTTTGTCAAAAAATGGACGATTAGGGTCTCATGAACACACGAGCACCTATGAAACGCATATTTTGATTTTCCCAAAAAAAATTGTTTGGTGGATTCTATTTTTGAGGGATTCTTGCATTTTGGTGAAAAACTAGTTTTTCAAGAAAAGGACAATATGGATTTACTCAGAATAACTTTTTTTTTCAAAAACTGAACGATCTGGGTCTCTTGAGCACATGAGTCCCTATAAAACCCATATTTTTTATTTTCCCTAAAAGAATTGTTCCGTAGATTCTATTTCTGAGGGGTTCTTGCATGTTGATGAAATATTAGTTTTTCGAAAAAAGGACAATCTGGGTTTACTCAAAATGACTTTCTCTACAAAACCCATTTCTCATATTTTTCATAATAAGATTAAAAAAATTTGTCTCTATTACCTCTACTGCTTCTACTTTTCAAAAAATCTATCTTTTTCAAAAACAACTTATTTTTTCAAAAAACAGACGATCTGGGATTCTTTAGCACACAAGCACCTATAAAACCCATATTTTTGATTTTTCAAAAAAAACAAGTTTCATAGATTCTATTTTTGAGGGGTTCTTTCATGTTGGTGAAAAATTTGTTTTGTCTATTGCTTCTAGTTTAATAAAAAAAAATCATTTTGAGCAACTCATTTTTTCCAAAAACAAACGATCAGGGTCTCTTGAACACACGAGCACCTATAAAACCCATATTTTGATTTTCCCAAAAAAAAAAATTGTAGATTCTATTTTTGAGGGTTTCTTGTATGTTGATGAAAAATTAGTTTTTCAAAAAAAGGATAATCTAGGTCTACTCAGAACGACATTATCTACAAAACTCATTTCTCATATTTTTCACAAAAAGATTCAAATAATTTGCCTATGTTACCTCTACTGCTTTTTCAAAAAAATCTTTTTTCAAAAACAACTTATTTAAAAAAAAAACGGACGATCTGGGTCTCTTGAGCTCATGAGCACCTATAAAACCCATATTTTGATTTTCCCAAAAAAAATTGTTTCGTGGATTCTATTTTTGAGTAGTTCTTGCATGTTGGTGAAAAATTAGTTATTCAAAAAGAGGACGATATGGGTCTAATCATAATAACATTCTATACAAAACACATTTATCTGATTTTTCATAAAAAGATGCAAAAAACTTGCCTTGGTTACCCTCTACTGCTTCCACTTTTCAAAAAACAGACGATCTGGGTCTCTTTAGCACACGAGCACCTATAAAATCCATATATTTTATGTTCCAAATTTTTTTTTTTCGTAGATTCTATTTTTGAGGGGTCTTGAATTTTGGTGAAAAATTAGTTTTTTAAAAAAAAGGACAATTTGGCTCTACTTAGAACATAGTTTTGCATTCTATATGTGTATTTTTTATCGCCTTTCACGAACCTTCATTTTTCGTTGAGTTAGCTGAACTTACGGAACCACTCGTGTTTGAGTTTTCGTAGTCACAATCCATAGTCGTAGTCACCAAAATTTATTGATGGCCCACAAAAACTCAAAATGAGCGGTTTCCTAAATGCAGCTATAACTCATCAAAAAATGAAGGATCACGAAAAGTGATAGAAATTTCGCGAGTAGAATGCATAACTACAGTGTAATCTAGAAGCATAGTCACCAAAGTTGATCGATGGCCCACAAAAAATCAAACACGAGAGGTCTGCTAAATGTGGCTATAACTAAATAAAAATTGAATGTTCATAGAAGGCGATAGAAAAATAGCATTCATAATGGACAACTACAATGCAATCCAAAATCATAGTCACCAAAGTTGATCGATGGACCATGAAAACTCAAACACGAGTGGTTCCCTAAATGCGGCTATAACTCAACAAAAAATGAACATTCCCGAAAGGCGATAGAAAATACGTGTATAGAATGGACAACTATAGTACAATCCACAATTGTACTCACCAAATTTGATCGATGGCACACGAAAACTCAAACACAAGCGTTTTCATAAATGCGGCTAAAACTCAACAAAAAATGAAGGTTCATGAAAGGTGATTAAAAATATGCGTACAAAATGCACAACTATAGTACAATGGACAATCGTAGTCACCAAAGTTGATCGATGGCCCAAAAATCTTGAAACATGAGTGGTTTCCTAAATGTAGCTATAACTCAACAAAAAATGAAGGTTCACAAAAGGAAATAGAAAATACGTGTATAGAATGGACAACTACAGTGTAATCCACAAGTGTTATAACCAAAGTTGATCAATGGCCCACAAAAACTCAAACACAAGCGGTTTTCTAAATGCATCCATAACTCAACCAGAAACAAAGGTTCATGAAAGGCAATAGAAAATACACGTATACAATGGACAAATACAATGCAATCGACAATCGTAGTCACCAAAGTTGATCGATGGCCCAGGAAAACTCAAACATGAGCAGATTTTGAAATGCAGCTATAACTCAACAAAAAATGAATGTTTGTGAAAATCAATTAAAAATATGCGGACTGAATGTACAACTATAGTACAATCCAGAATCTTAGTTGCCAAAGTTGATTGATGGCACACAAAAACTCAAACATAAGTAGTTTCGTAAATGCAATTATAAGTCAACAAAAAATGAAGGTTTGAGAAAGGAAATAGAAAATTCATGTATAGAATGAACAACTATAGTGTAATCCCAAATCATAGTCACCAAAGTTGATGTATGGCCTACAAAAACTCAAATACGAGTGGTTTCGGTTTGCAAAATGTTATAGAAAATATGTGTATAGAATGAAAAACTACAGTGCAATCCAAAATCGTAGTCACGAGCTATAACTCAACGAAAAATGAAGGTTCATGAAAGGTGATAAAAAATAGGCGTATAGAATGTACAACTACAGTGTAATCCACAATTGTAGACACCAAAGTTGATCGATAGCCCATGAAAACTCAAACATGAGTGTTTTCCTGAATTATAACTAAAGAAAAAATGAAGATACGTGAAGGGGTGATTAAAAATATGCGTAAATAATGCACCACTATAGTACAATCCACAATTGCAGTGAGGAAAGTTGATCGATGGCCCACAAAAACTCAAACATTAGCAGGTTCCTAAATGCAGTTATAAGATAAGAAAAAAATGAAGGTTCGCGAAAGGCGATATAAGATATGCATTCAAAATGAACAACTATAATGCAATCCACAATCGTAGTTACCAAAGTTGATCAATGGCACACAAAAACTCAAACACGTCCAGTTTCCTAAGTGCAGCTATAATTCAACGAAAAATGAAGGTTCGCAAAAGGCGATTTAAAATACGCGTATAGAATGCACAACTACAATGTAATCCACAATAGTAGTCACCAAAGTTGATAGATGGCCCACAAAAACTCAAACAAGAGTTTTTTACTAAGTGGGGCTATAACTCAAGAAATTTTTTTTGGGACAATTTGGGTCTCTTCAGCACACGGCACCTATAAAATTGATATTTTCTATTTTTCCGAAAAAATTGTTTTATAGATTCTTTTAGGGGTTCTTTCAAGTTGGTGAAAAATAAGTGTTTTGAAAAAAGGATGATCTGGGTCTACTCAAAATGACATTCTCTAAAAACCCCATTTCTCAGATTTTACATAAAATGATTAATTTTTTTTTGCCTCTATTACCTCTACTACTTCTACTTTTCAAAAAAGTCTATCTTTTTCAAAACAACTAATTTTTTCAAAAAATGGACGATTAGCTTGAGCACACGAGAACCTATAAAACCAATATTCTCGATTTTCCAAAAAAAATGTTTCGTAAATTCTATTTTTGAGGGGTTCTTGCAGGTTGGTGAAAAACTAGTTTTGTCGAAAAAAGGATGATTTGGGTCTACTCAGAATGACATTTTCTAAAAAACCAATTTATCAGATTTTTCATAAAAGATTCAAAAAAATTGTTTTTTTACCTCTACTGCTTCTACTTCGCAAAAACATCTATCCTCTTCAAAAAAAACATATCTTTTAAAAAAAGGACGGTCTAGGTCTTTTTAGCATACGAGCACATATAAAACCCATATTTTGATTTTAACATACAAGCACATATAAACAATGGATGATCTAGGTCTACTTAGAACGACATTCTCTACAAAACCCATATCTCAGATTTTACATAAAAAGATTCAAATTTTTTGCCTCTGTTACCTCTACTACTTCTACTTTTCAAAAATGTCTATGTTTTTGAAGAACAACTGATTTTTTCAAAAAATGGGCGATTAGGGTCCCTTGAGCACACAAGCACCTATAAAACTCATATTTTTATTTTCCCAAAAAAAATTGTTTTGTAGATTTTATTTTTGAGGAGTTTTCGAATGTTGGTGAAAAAATAGTTTTTCGAAGAAAGGATGATCTAGATATACTCAGAACAACATTCTCTATACAACCCATTTGTCATATTTTTCATAAAAAAAATGGAAGTTCGTGAAAGGTGATTAAAAATATTCATACAGAATGCACAACTACAGTAAAATCCACAATCGTAGCCACCAAAGTTGATCAATGGCCCAAAAAAACTCAAACACGAGCAATTTCCTAAGTGCGTCCATAACTTAATGAAAAATCAATGTTCGCAAAAGGTGATAGAAAATATGCATACAGATTGCACAACTACAATGTAATCCACAATCGTAGTCACCAAAGTTTATCAACGGCCCTCGAAAACTCAAACACGAGCAGTTTCCTAAATGCTGCTATAACTCGACAAAAAATGAAGGTTTGCAAAAAATGATAGAAAATACTCCTATAGAATGCACAACTAGAATGTAATCCACAAGCATAGTCACCAAAGTTGGTCGATGGCCCATGAAAACTCAAACTCGAGCAGTTTCCTAAATGCGGGTATAACTCAACAAAAAATGAAAGTTTGTGAAACGTGATAGAATATACGCGTACAAAATTAACAGCTACAGTGCAATCCACAATCATAGTCACCAAAGTTGATCGATGGCCCACGAAAACTCAAACATGAGCGGTTTCCAAAATGCGGCATACAGATTGGACAACTACATGTAATCCACAATCGTAGTCGCCAAAGTTGATGGATGGCCGAAGAAAACTCAAATTTGAGTGGTTTCCTCAATACGGCTCTAAATCAACAAAAAATGAATGTTTGTGAAAAGAGATTAAAAATATGCGTACAAAATGCACAACTATAAGAAAATCCACAATCATAATCACCAAAGTTGATCGATGGCTCACGAAAACTAAAACACGAGCGGTTTCCTAAGTGCGGCTATAATTCAATGAAAAAAGAAGGTTTGCAAAAGGTGATAGAAAATACGAGTATAAAATGTACAACTACAGTGTAATCCACAATCGTAGTCACCCAAGTTGATCAAATGCCCACGAAAACTCAAACATGAGCGTTTTCCTAAATACGACTATAACTCAACAAAAAATGAAGGTTCGTAAAAGGCAATGAAAAATATGCGTACAAAATGCACAACTATAGTACAATCTAGAATCGTAGTCACCAAAGTTGATTGATGGCCTAGAAAAACTCAAACATGAGTAGTCTCCTAAATGTAGCTATAACTCAACAAAAAATGAAGTTTTGTTAAAGGCGATAGAAAATACGTGTATATTATGAACTACTACTGTGTAATCCACAATCGTAGTCACCAAAGTTGATCGATGGCCATGAAAACTCAAATACGAGCGGTTTCCTAAATACAACTATAACTCAACAAAAAATGAAGGTTCACAAAAGCCAATAGAAAATACGCATATAGAATGGACAATTACAGTGCAATTCATAATCATAGTCACCATAGTTGATCGATGGTCCACAAGAACTCAAACACGAGGCTTCCCAAGTGAAGCTATAACTCAATGAAAAATTAAGGTTCGCGAAAGGCGATAGAAAATACGTGTATAGAATACACAACTATACTGTAATCCACAATTTTAGTCACCAAAGTTGATTGATATAACACGAGAACTCAAACACAAGCATTTTCCTAAATTATAACTCAACAAAAAATGAAGTTTCACGAAAGGTGATAGAAAATAAACATATAGAAGACAAAACTACAATGTAATCCACAAGCGTAGTCATGAAATTTGATCGATGGCCCACGAAAACTCAAACTCGAGAGGTTTCCTAAATGCGGCTATAACTCAACAAAAACTGAAGATTCACGAAAAGTCATAGAAAATATGTGTAGAATGCACAACTAGAGTGCAATCCACAATTGTAGTTACGAAAGTTGATCGATGGCCCACAAAAACTCAAACACGAGCGATTTACTAAGTGGGGCTATAACTCAACAAAACAAAAATTGGAAAATAAAAAATATTGGTTTTTATACATGTTTATATGAATTTTCATAGAA
This sequence comes from Sequoia sempervirens, assembly GCA_007258455.2. Classification (NCBI taxonomy): domain Eukaryota; kingdom Viridiplantae; phylum Streptophyta; class Pinopsida; order Cupressales; family Cupressaceae; genus Sequoia; species Sequoia sempervirens. Next base: position 39,533 of record VDFB02112351.1, on the reverse strand, counting down.
AGATTCAAAAAAATTGCTTTTGTTACCTCTACTACTTTTGCTTTTGAAAAAAAAATATGTTTTTTAAGAACAACTTATTTTTAAAAAAGAGGACGATCTGGGTCTCTTTACAACATGAGCATCTATAAAACCCATATTTTCGATTTTCAAAAAATATATTGTTTCATAGATTCTATTTTTGATGGGTTCTTGCATGTTGATAAAAAAATAGTTTTTCGAAAAAATGACGATATGGGTTTACTCAAAACGACATTCTCTACAAAACCAATTTCTCAGATTTTTCATAAAATAAATTCATAATATTTGCCTCTATTACCTCTACTACTTCTACTTTTCAAAAATATCTATCTTTTTCAAAAACAACCTATTTTTTCAAAAACCCGACGATCTGGGTATCTTGAGTAGACGAGTATCGATAAAACCCATATTTTTTATTTTCCCAAAAAATAAATTTCATAGATTCTATTTTTGAGGGGTTTTTGCATGATGGTGAAATATTAGTTTTTCAAAAAAATGATGATCTAGGTATACTCATAATGGCATTGTCTACAAATCCCATTTATTCCATTTTTCATAAAAAGATTCAAAATTTTTGCCTATGTTACCTCTACTGCTTCTACTTCTCAAAAAAAATCTATTTTTTTCTAAAACTTATTTTTTCAAAAAACGGACGATCTGGGTCTCTTTAGCACACAAACAGCTATAAAACCAATATTTTTTATTTTCCAAATTTTTTTTTTTCGTAGATTCTATTTTTGAGGGGTTTTTGCATGTTGGTGAAAAATTAGTTTTTTGAAAAAGGGACGATTTGGGTCTACTTAGAACGACATTCTCGACAAAACCCATTTGTCAGATTTTTCATAAAAGGATTCAAAAAAATTGTCTCTGTTATTTGTACTGCTTAAACTTTCCAAAAAAACCTACTTTTTAAAAAAATGAATAAGTTTTTTAAAAAACAAATGATCTGAGTCTTTTTAGCACACTTATAAAACCCATATTTTCGATTTCGCAAAAAAAATGATTCCTAGATTCTATTTTTGAGGGGTTCTTGCATGGTGAAAAATTAGTTTTATGAAAATAGGACGATCTGGGTATTCTTAAAAGGACATTCTCTACAAAACCCATTTCACAAAATTTTTATAAAAAGATTTAAAAAATTTGCCTCTGTTACCTCTACTACTTCTACTTTTCAAAAAAATCTATCTTTTTCAAAAATTGGACGATTTGGGTCTCTTGAGCACACGAGTATCTATAAAACACATATTTTTGATTTTCCCAAAAACTTTGTTTCGTAGATTCTATTTTTGAGGATATTAGTTTTTCAAAAATAAGACGATCTCGGTCTACTCAGAATGACATTGTCTACAAAACCCATTTATCCCATTTTTCGTAAAAAGATTCAAATAATTTTCCTATGTTACCTCTATTGCTTCTACTTTTCAAAAAACTAATAAAACCGATATTTTCAATTTTCCAAAAAAAATTGTTTCGTAGATTTGATTTTTAAGAGGTTATTGCATGTTGGTGAAGAATTAGTTTTTTGAAAAGAGGATGATCTGTGTCTACTCAGAACGACATTCTCTACAAAACCCATTTGTCAATTTTTTCATAAAAAGATTCAAAATATTTCTCTCTGTTATTTCTACTGCTTCTACTTTTCAAAAAAAGCTATCTTTTTGAAAACAAGTAATTTTTCCAAAAAACGGATGATCTGGGTCCTTTTAGCACACAGGTACCTAAATGCAGCTATAACTCAATAGAAAATAAAGGTTCGCAAAAGGCAATAGAAAATACGTGTATAAAATGTATTTTTTTCAAGTTTGCTTAATATGATTGTGGATTGTACTATAGTTGTGCATTTTGTACGTATATTTTTAATCACCTTTCACGAACCTTCATTTTTTTAGTTATAGCTGCATTTACGAAAACATTTGTGTTTGAGTTTTCGTGGGCCATCAATAAACATTGGTGACTACGGTTGTGGATAACACTGTACTTGTGCATCTATACGCATATTTTCTATCGCCCTTCGTGAACATTCATTTATCTTTGAGTTATAGCTTCAATTAGGAAACCGCTCGTGTTTGAGTTTTCGTAGGCCATCGATCAACTTTGGTGACTACGATTGTGGATTGCACTGTAGTTGTTTATTTTGTACATTTATTTTATATTGCCTTTCGTGAACCTTCATTTTTTGTGGTGTTATAGCTGCATTTCGGAAACCGGTCGAGTTTGAGTTTTCGTGGGCCATCGATCAACTTTGGTGATTACGCTTATGGATTACACTGTAGTTGTGTAATCTATATGCGTATTTTCTATTGCCTTTCGCGAACCTTCATTTTTTGTTGAGTTATAGCTGCATTTAGGAAACCGCTCGTGTTTGAGTTTTTGTGGACCATCAATCAACTTTGGTGACTACGAATGTTGATTGCACTATAATTGTCCATTCTGCACGCGTATTTTCTGTGGCCTTTAGGAAACTACTCATGTTTGAGTTTTTGTGGGCCATCAATTGACTTTTTTGATTTCAATTGTGGATTGCTTCCTAGTTGCCCATTCTTTACGTGTATTTTCTATCACCGTTCACGGACCTTCATTTTTTGTTGAGATATAGCCCCATTTAGTAAACTGCTCAATTTTGTGTTTTCATCGACTATATATCAAGTTTGGTGACTACACTTGTGGATTACACTGTAGTTGTGCATTGTATAGGCATAGTTTCTATCGCCTTTCACGAATCTTCATATTTTGTTGAGTTATAGCCGCATTTATGAAACCGCTCGTGTTTGAGTTTTTTTGGGCTATAGATAAACTTTAGTGACTACGATTGTGGGTTACACTGTAGGTGTGCATTCTATACTCATATATTCACCAACATGCAAGAACCCCTAAAAAATATAATCTATGAAACAATTGTTTTTGGAAAAATTGAAAATATGGGTTTTATAGGTGATCGTGTGTTCAAAAGGCCTTAATTGTCTATTTTTTGACAAAATAAGTTGTTTTTGAAAAGGATATTTTTTGTAAAAGTAGAAGCATTAGGGGTAACAAAAACAAAAAAATTTGAATCTTTTTATGAAAATTTTGAGAAATAGGTTTTGTAGAGAATGTCGTTCTAAGTAAACCCAAATAGGCCTTTTTTTGAAAAACTAATTTTCAAAAGGATAGATTTTTTTGAGAAGTAGAAGTAGTAGAGGTAACAAAAGTAAATTTTTTGAATCGTTTTATGAAAATATGAGAAATGAGTTTCGTAGAGAAGGTTGTTTTGAGTAGACCTAGATCTTCTTTTTTTTGAAAAACTAATTTCACCAACATGCAAGAACCGCAAAATAATAGAATCTACAAAACAATTTTTTTGTGGAAAATTGAAAATATAGGTTTTATAAATGCTCGTGTGCTAATGAGACCCAGATCGTCCGTTTTTGGAAAAAATAAGTTGTTTTTGAAAATAATAATTTTTTTTGAGAAGTAGAAGCAGTAGAGGTAACAAAAGCAAATATCTGAGAAATGGGTTTTGTAGAGAATGTCATTCTAAGTAGACTTAGATCGTCCTATTTTTAAAAATCTAATTTTTCACCAACATACAAGAACCCCTCAAAAATAGAATCTACAAAACAATTTTTTTGGAAAATCAAAAATATAGGTTTTATAGGTGCTCGTGTGCTAAAGAGACCCATATCGTCTGTTTTTTGAAGAAATAAGATGTTATTGAAAAAAGTAATTTTTTTTTAAAAGTAGAAGAAGTAGAGGTAACGAAGGTAAATTTTTTGAATCTTTTTATGAAAAATCTAAGAAATTGGCTTTTGCAAAGAATGTTGTTATGAGTAGATCTATATCGTAATTTTTTCGAAAAACTAATTTTTCACGATCATGCAAAAACTCCTTTAAAATAGAATCTACGAAACAATTTTTTTTGGAAAAATCGAAATATGGTTTTTATAGGTGGTTGTGTGCTAAAGAGACCCTAATCGTCCATTTTTTGAAAAAATTAGTTGTTCTTGAAAGAACCCCTCAAAAAGAGAATCTATGAAACATTTTTTTTGGAATAATAAAATATATCAGTTTTATAGGTGCTCGTGTGCTGAAGAGACCCAAATCGTGTGTTTTTTTTTTAAAAAGATGGATTTTTCTTAAAAGTAGAAGCAGTAGAGGTAATAGAGGCAAATTTTTTGAATCTTTTTTATGAAAAATCTGAGAAATGGGTTTTGTAGAGAATGCCGTTCTTAGTAGACCTATATTCTTATTTTTTCGAAAAACTAATTTTTCATCAACATGCAAGAACCCCTCAAAAATAGAATCTATGAAACAATATTTTTTGGGAAAATTGAAAATATGGGTTTTATAGATGCTCATGTTGTAAAGAGACCCAGATTGTCCTTTTGTTAAAAAATAAGTTGTTTGAAAAAGATAGATTTTTTTGAAAAGCAGAAGCAGTAGTGGTAATAGAGGCAATTTTTTAAAATCTTTCTATGAAAAATCCTATACACGTGTATAAAACCCATATTTTTTATTTTCCCACAAAAAAATTGTTGAGTTAAATCCCCACTTAGTAAAATGCTTGTGTTTGATTTTTTGTGGGGCATAGATGGTGACTATGATTGTGGATTACATTGTAGTTGTGCATTCTATACGCATATTATCAATCACCTTTTGCGAACCTTCATTCTTTATTGAGTTATAGCCACAGTTAGGAAACTGGTCGTGTTTAAGTTTTCATGCACCATTGATCAACTTTGTTGACTACAATTGTGGATAGTATTGCAGTTGTCCATTCTGTAAGGATATTTACTATCGCCTTTCTCAAACCTTCATTTTTTGTTGAGTTATAACCGCATTTAGGAAACCGCTCATGTTTGAGTTTTTGTGGGCCATCAATCAACTTTGGTTACTGCGATTGAGAATTGTACTGTAGTTGTCCAATTTGTACATGTATTTTCTATCACCTTTCGTGAACCTTCATTTTTTGTTGAGTTATAGCCATATTTATGAAACTGCTCGTGTTTGAGTTTTCATGGGGCAACGATCAACTATGGTGACTATGATTGTGGATTGTACTGTAGTTGTGCATTCTATAAGCATACTTTTAATAACCTTTCATGAACATTCATTTTTTGTTGAGTTATAGCCGCATTTAGAAAAATGCTCGTGTTTGAAGTTTTCGTCGGCCATCAATCAACTACGATTCTGGATTACACTCTAGTTGTGCATTGTATATGTGTATTTTCTATTGGCTTTTGCGAACTTCAATTTTTTCAAAAAAACATATTTTTCGTCAACATGCAAGAACCCCTAAAAAAAGAATCTACGAATTTTTTTTTTCAGAAAATAAAAAATATCAGTTTTATAGGTGTGCTAAAGAGACCCAAATCGTCCACTTTTTGAAAAAATAAGTTTTTCTTGAATAAGCTAGATTTTTTTTAAAAGTACAAGTAGTAGAGGTAATAGAGGCATATTTTTTGAATCTTTTTTATGAAAAATTTGAGCAATGGATTTTGTAGAAAATGTGATTCTGAGTAGACCCATATTGTCCTTTTTTGGGAAAATCAGAAATATGGGTTTTATAGATTCTCATGTTGTAAAGTCTGGGAGATCGTCCATTTATTTAAAAAATAACTTGTTCTTGAAAAAGATAGATTTTTTTAAAAGCAAAAGTAGTAGAGGTAACAGAGGAAATTTTTTGTAATCTTTCTATGAAAAATCCTATACACATGTATAAAACCAATATTTTATATTTTCCCAAAAAAATTTGTTTAGTTATAGCCCCACTAAGTAAAACCCTCGTGTTTGAGTTTTCGTGGGCCATTGATCAGCTTTGGTGACTACGATTGTGGATTACACTGTAGTTGTACATTCTATATGCATATTTTCTATCTTCTTTCGCGAACCTTCATTTTTCGTTGAGTTATAGCCGCACTTAGGAAAATTGCTTGTGTTTGACTTTTCGTGCGCCATTGATCAAGTTTGATGACTACAATTGTGGATTGCATTGTAGTTGTCCATTTTGAATGCATATTTTCTATCGCCTTTCGCGAACCTTCATTTTTTGTTGAGTTATAGCCACATCTAGGAAACTGCTCGAGTTTGAGTTTCGTGGATGATCTATCAAACTTGGTGACTATGCTTGCGGATTGACTGTATTTGTGCATTCTATATGTGTATTTTCTATTGCCTTTCACGAACCTTCATTTTTTGTTGAGTTATAGCTGCATTTAGGAAACTGCTCATATTTTGGTTTTTGTGGGGCATCAATCAACTTTGGTGACTGTGATTGTGGATTGTACTATATTTGTGCATTCTATACACATATTTTTAATCACGTTTAATGAACCTTCTTTTTTTGTTGAGTTATAATTTAGGAAAACACTTGTGTTTCAGTTTTTGTGGGTTCCGATCAACTTTGGTGACTAAAATTGTGGATTACACTATAGTTTTGCATTCTATACGTGTATTTTATATCGCCTTTCATGAACCTTCATTTTTCGTTGAGTTATAGATTCACTTACGAAACCGCTCGTGTTTAAGTTTTTATGAGCCATCGATCAACTATGGTGACTATGATTGTAGATTGCATTGTAGTTGTAGATTCTATATGAGTATTTTCTATCACCTTTTGTGAACGTTCATTTTTGTTGAGTTATAGCTGTATTTAGGAAACGGCTCATATTTATGTTTTTGAGGGCCATCGATCAACTTTGGTTACTACGATTGTGGATTACACTGTAGTTGTTTATTCTATGCACGTAATTTCTATCGCATTTCACAAACCTTCATTTTTTGTTGAATTATAGCTGCATTTAGGAAACTACTCATGTTTGAGTTTTTGTGGGCCATAAATCAACTTTGGTGACTATGATTCTGAATTGTACTATAGTTGTGCATTTTGTATGCATATCTTTAATTGGCTTTCATGAACCTTCATTTTTTGTTGAATTGGAGTCATATTAAGGGAAATGCTCATGTTTGAGTTTTCCTGGGCCATCGATCAACTTTGGTGACTATGATTGTGGTTTACAGTGTAGTTGTGCATTCTATACGCATATTTTCTATCTCCTTTCTCAAACTTTCATTTTTTGTTGAGTTATAGCCGCTCGTGTTTGAGTTTCCGTGAACCATCGATCAACTGTCGTGACTACGATTGTGGATTGCACTATAGTTGTCCATTTTGTACGCATATTTTCTAGTGCCTTTCGTGAACCTTCATTTTTTGTTGAGTTATAGCTACATTTAGGAAACCACCTAAGTTTGAGTTTTCATGGGCAATCGATCAGCTTTAGTGACTATGATTGTGGATTGTACTTTAGTTCTGCATTTTGTACACATATTTTTAATTGTTTTTCATAAACATTCATTTTTCATTCAGTTATAACCGTATTTAGGAAGCTGCTCGTATTTGAGTTTTTCTTGGACCATCAATCAACTTTGGTCACCACGATTGTGGATTGCACTATAGTAGTCCAATCTGTACACATATTTTCTATCACCTTTCACGAACCTTCTTTTTTTGACAAGTTTTAGCCGCATTTAGGAAATTGCTCGTGTTTGAGTTTTTGTGGGCCATCGAACAAATTTGGTGACTATGATTGTGTATTGTACTGTAGTTGTGCATTTTGTACACATATTTTTAAACACCTTTCACAAATCTTCATTTTTTTTTTAGTTATAGCTGCATTTAGGAAAACTCTTATCTCTGAGTTTTCGAGGGCCATCGATCAACTTTGGGGACTACGATTGCGGATTGCACTGTAGTTGTCCATTATGTACATGTGTTTTCTATCGCCTTTGTGAACTTGCATTTTTTGTTGAGTTATAGCTGCATTTAAGAAACCGCTCATGTTCTAGTTTTCATAAGGCATCGATCAAATTTGGTGACTACGATTGTGGATTGCATTATATTTGTGCATTATGGATGCTTTCTTTGGCCATCAATTAACTACGATTGTGTATTACACTGTAGTTGTACATTCTATACATGTATTTTTTTCGCCTTTTGCGAACCTTCATTTTTCGTTGAGTTATAGCCGCAATTAGGGAACCGTGCGTGTTTGAGTTTTCGTGGGCCATCGATCAACTTTGGTGACTACGATATTGCATTGCACTGTTCTTGTCCAATTTTTACGTGTATTTTCTATCGCCTGTCGCGAACCTTCATTTTTTGTTGAGTTATAGTAGCATTTAGGAAACCACTCGTATTTAGGTTTTTGTGGGCCATCGATCAACTTTGGTGACTACAATTGTGGATGGTATTATAGTTGTGCATTTTGTACGCATATTTGTAATCCCGTTTCATTAACCTTCTTTTTTTGTTGAGTTATAGCCGCATATAGGTAAACACTCGTGTTTGAGGTTTCTTGGGCCATAAATCAATTTTGGTGACTGTGATTGTGGATTACACTATAGTTTTGTATTATATACACAAATTTTCTATTGCCTTTCGTGAACCTTCATTTTTCGTTGACTTATAGCCGTACTTAGGAAACCGCTCGTCTTTGAGTTTTCATAGGCCATCGATCAAATTTGGTGACAACGATTGTGGATTACACTGTAGTTGTTCATTCCGTACACCTATTTTCTATCGACTTTCGGGAACCTTCATTTTTTTGTTGAGTTATAACCGCATTTAAGAAATTGCTTGAGTTTGAGTTTTTCGTAGACCATCGATGAACTTTGGTGACTACGCTTGTGGATTACACTGTAGTTGTGCATTTTATACGCGTATTTTCCATTGCCTTTCGCGAACCTTCTTTTTTTGTTGAGTTATAGTCGTAATTAGCATACCGCTCATGTTTGAGTTTTTGTGGGCCATCGATCAACTTTGGTGACTACGATTATGGATTATATTGTAGTTGTGCATTTTGTACGCATATTTTTAATAATCTTTCATGATGCTTCATTTTTTGTTGAGTTATAGCTGCATTTAGGAAAACAATTATGTTTGATTTTTCATGGGCCATTGATCAACTTTGGCAGCTATGATTGTGGATTGTACTGTAGTTGTGCATTCCTTACGCATATTTTTAATCGCCTTTCATGAACTTTCATTTTTTATGAAGAGTTATAGCCATATTTAGAAAAATGCTCGTGTTTGAGTTTTCATTGGCCATCAAACCACTCAAGTTTGAGTTTTTGTGGGCCGTTGATCAACTTTGGTGACTATGACTGTGGATTTCACTGTAGTTGTCCATTATGTAAGCATATTTTCTATCGCCTTTCGTAAACCTTCATTTCTTGTTGAGTTATAGCCGCATTTATGAACCCACTCATGTTTGAGTTTTCAGGGGCCATCAAAGAACTTTGGTAACTACGCTTGTGGATTACATTATAGTTGTACTTTCTATACACATTTTCTATTTCCTTTCGCGAACCTTCATTTTTTATTGAGCTATTGCCACATTTAGAAACCCAGTCATATTTATGTTTTTTTGGGCCGTCGATCAACTTTGGTGACTACAATTATGGATTGCTCTCTACTTGTCCATTTTGTATGCGTATTTCCTATCGCTTTTCGTGAACCTCCATTTTTTGTTGAGTTATAGCTGCATTTAGGAAACCACTCGAGTTTGAGTTTTTATGGGCCGTCAATAAACTTTGGTAACTACAATTATGGATTGCATTGTAGTTGTCCATTTTGTAAACAAATTTTCTATCGCCTTTCGTAAAACTTCATTTTTTGTTGAATTATAACAACATTTAGGAAACTGCTCGTTTTAGAATTTTCGTGGCCCATCGATCAACTTTGGTGACTATGATATTGGACTGTACTATAGTTGTGCATTCTGTACACATATTTTTAATCTTCTTTCATGAAACTTCATTTTTTGTTGAGTTATAGCTGCATTTAGGAAAACGCTCGTGTTTGGGTTTTCCTGGGCCATCGATGAACTTTGGTGACTAAGATTGTGGATTGTATTGTAGTTGTGCAATCTGTATGCATATTTTTGTTTGCCTTTCATGAACCTTTATTTTTTGTTGAGTTACAGCCATATTTAGGAAAAAGCTCATGTTTGAGTTTTCGTGGGCCATCAATCAACTTTGGTGACTACGATTGTGGATTGAACTGTAGTTGTGCATTATATACTCATATTTTCTATTGCCTTTCGTGAACTTCTATTTTTTGTTTAGTTACTCATGCATTTAGGAAACCGCTCGTGTTTTAGTTTTCATGGGCCATTGATCATCTTTGGTGACTACGATTGTGGATTACACTATGGTTATGCATTCTCTATTCGTATTTTCTATCGCCTTTCTTGAACCTTCATTTTTTATTGAGTTAATGCCGAAATTAGTAAACCGCTCATGTTTGAGTTTTTGTGGGACATCGATCAACTTTGGGGACTTGAATTTTCGATTGTATTGTTGTTGTGCATTATACACATATTTTTAGTCATTTTTCACGAACATTTATTTTTTGTTGATTTATAGCCGAATTTAGGAAAACTCTCATGTTTCAATTTTCATGGGCCATCTATCAGCTTTGATGACTACGATTCTAGATTATACTGTAGTTGTGCATTCTATACCCGTATTTTCTCTCACGTTTCGCAAACCTTCATTTTTTGTTGAGTTATAGTTGCACTTAGGAAACCGGTCATGTTTCAATTTTCATCAGCCATTGATGATCCTTGGTGACTATGATTGTGGATTGCATTGTAGTTTTCCATTCTCTACGCGTATTTTATATCGCCTTTCGTGAACCTTAATTTTTTATTGAGTTATAGCCACATTTAGGAAACTGCTCGAGGTTGAGATTTTGTTGGCCATTGATCAACTTTGGTGACTACGCTTGACATTGTATTTGTGCATTCTATACACGTATTTTCTATCCCCTTTTATGAACCCTCACTTTTTGTTGAGTTATAGCCGCACTTAGTAAACCGCTCATGTTTGAGTTTTCGTGGGCCATTTTTCAAATTTAGTGACTACAGTAATGGATTGCACTCTACTTGTCCATTTTGTACACATATTTTCTATCGCCTTTCATGAACCTTCATTTTTTTTGAGTTATAGCATCATTTAGGAAACCGCTCGTGTTTGAGTTTTCATGGGCCATCGATCAATTTTGGTGACTACGATTGTGGATTGTACTATAGTTATGCATTTTGTACACATATCTTGAATTGTGTTTCATGAACCTTCATTTTTTGATGAGTTATAGCGGTATTTAAGAAAACTCTCTTGTTTGAGTTTTTTTGGGCCATCAATCAAGTTTGGAGACTACAATTGTGGACTACACTATAGTTGTACATTGTATACACATATTTTCTATCGCCTTTCAGGAACCTTTATTTTTCGTTGAGCTATAGCCGCAGTTAGGAAACCGCTCATGTTTGAGTTTTTGTGGGCCATTGATCAACTTTGGTGACTATGATTGTGGATTGCATTGTAGTTGTCGATTATGTACATGTATTTTCTATAGCCTTTCACGAACCTTCATTTTCTGTTGAGTTATAGCCTTATTCAGGAGCAGTTCTACATCTGGGAGCAGTTCTTGGTCCAGACTCAGTCGTTGAAGCACCCATTTAATAAGAACCACCATAGGCAAAGGCATAGGTTGGGACAGGAGCAGCGCCAGTAGCAGTAGACCCAGAAGCCATGCTAGTGTGTTCCGTGTTTTTGCGCATCCCATTGTTTTCCGCCCTCTCTCCCTCAGGGTTGAGAGGGTAGGAAACCTCTCGAGTTTGAGTTTTTCATGGGCCACTGATCAACTTTGGTGACTATGCTTGTGTATTACACTGTATTTGTGCATTATATACTTTTATTTTCTATTACCTTTCGTGAACCTTCATTTTTTTTTTAGTTATAGCCGCATTTAGGAAACCGCTCGTATTTGAGATTTCATAGGCCATCAATGAACTTTGGTGAATGCAATTGTGGATCGCATTGTAGTTTTCCATTCTATACGTGTATTTTCTATCGCCTTTTGTAAACCTTTATTTTTTGTTGAGTTATAGCTGCATATAGGAAACCGTTCGTATTTGAGTTTTCCTGGGCTATTGATCAAATTTGGTGACTACGTTCGCGGATTGTACTGTAGTTGGGCATTTTGTATGCATTTTTATAATTGCCTTTTACGAACCTTCATTTTTTGTTGAGTTATAGCCACATATAGGAAAACGCTCGTGTTTCAGTTTTCTTGGGCCATTGATCAAATTTGGTGACTACGATTGTGGATTACACTGTAGTTTTGCATTCTATACGTTTATTTTCTATAACTTTTCGTGAACCTTTCTTTTTTGTTGAGTTATAACCGTACTTAGGAAACCCCTCGTGTTTGAGTTTTCGTGGGCCATCAATCAACTTGGTTGACTATGATTGTGGATTACTCTGTAGTTGTTCCTTCTATCCACATATTTTCTATCTCATTTCACGAACCTTCATTTTTTGTTGAGTTATAGCCGTATTTAGGAAACCCTTCATTTTTATTTTTTTTATAGCTGCATTTAGGAAACCGCTCGTGTTAGAGATTTCTTGGGCCATCGATCAACATTGGCGACTACGATTGTGGATTACACTATAGTTTTCCATTATGTGCTTATATTCTATCGCCTTTAGCGAACCTTAATTTTTTGTTTAGTTATAGCCAAATTTAGGAAAACGTTCGAGTTTGAGTTTCCGTGGGCCATCGATCAACTTTGTTGACTACGTTTCTGGATTACACTGTAGTTTTGCATTCCATATGCATATTTTCTATTGCCTTTTGCTAACCTTCATTTTTTGTTTAGTTATAGCCACATTTAGGAAAATGGATTGTGGATTGTACTGTAGTTGTGCATTTTGTATGCACATTTTTAGTTACCTTTGACGAGCCTTCATTTTTTGTTATAGCTGCATTTAGGAAAATGCTCATGTTTGAAATTTCGTGGGCCATCGATCAACTTTGATGACTACGATTGTGGATTACACTGTATTATGCATTCTATATGCATATTTTCTATCGCCTTTCCTGAACTTTCATTTATCTTTGAGTTATAGCTGCAATTAGGAAACCACTCATGCTTGAATTTTTATGGGCAATCAATCAACTTTTGTAGCTAAGATTGTGGATTGCACTATAGTTGTCCATTATGTACCTGCATTTTCTATCACCTTTCGCAATCCTTCATTTTTTGTTGAGTTATAGCCTCATTTAGGAAACCGCTCGAGTTTGAGTTTTCATGGGCCATCGATTAATTTTGGTGACTACGATTGTTTATTGTATTGTAGTTGTACATTTTGTATGCATATTTTTAATCGCTTTTCACAAACCTTCATTTTTTGTTAAGTTATAGCCGCATTTAGGAAACTGCTCGAGTTTGAGTTTTCGTGGGCCATCGATCAACTTTGGTGACTACGCTTGTGGATTACATTATAGTTGTGCAATCTATAGGCGTATTTTTGATCGCCTTTCATGAACGTTCATTTTTTGTTAAGTTATGGCCACATTTAGAAAACTGTTTGTGTTTAACTTTTTGTTGAGCATCAATCAACTTTGGTGATTGTGAATGTGGATTTGAGTTTTGGTTAGGCATTGATCAACTTTCGTAACTACGATTGTGCATTGCACCGTAGTTGTTCATTTTTTTAACGTATTTTCAATCATATTTCGTGAACCTTCATTTTTTGTTGAGTTATAGCCGCACGTAGGAAACCACTCGTGTTTGATTTTTCATTGGCCATTGATCAACTTTGGTGACTACGATTGTGGATTGCACTGTAGTTGTTCATTTTGTACGTATATTTTCTATCACCCTTTTTGAACCTTTATCTTTTGTTAAGTTATAGCTGCATTTAGGAAACAGCTCGAGTTTGAGTTTTCGTGGGCCATCTGTCAACTTTGGTGACTACGATTGTGGATTGTACTGTAGTTGTGCATTTTGTACGCATATTCTTAATCACCTTTCACAAACATTCATTTTTTTGTTGAGTTATAGCTGTATTTAGGAAACGGCCCATATTTGAGTTTTCGTGGGCCATCGATCAACTTTGGTGACTACGATTGTGGATTGCACTATAGTTGTCCATTTTGTATGCGTATTTTCTATTGCTTTTCATGAACCTTCATTTTTTATGAATTTATAGCCACATTTTGAATAAATAGGTTCTTGAAAAACATTTTTTTTTTTTTTAAGTAGAAGCTTAGAGGTAAATATAGGAAAACTTTTTGAATCTTTTTTCTGAAAAATGGGATAAACGGATTTTGTTGATAATGTCATTTTGAGTACATCCAGATCATCCTCTTTTTGAAAAACTAATATTTCACCAACATGCAAGAACATCTAAAAAATAGAATCTGCGAAACAATTTTTTTTCAGAAAATCAAAAATATGGGTTTTATGGATGCTCATGTGCTCAAGAGACCCAGATCGTCCAATTTTTGAAAAAATAAGTTATTTTTGATAAAGATAGATTTTTTTTAAAAAGTAGAAGCTATGGAGGTAATTGAGAATATAGGTTTTATAGGTGGTCGTGTGGTAAAGAGATCCAGATCGTCAGTTTTTGAAGAAATAAATTGTTTTTGTAAAAGATGGATTCTTTTAAAAAGTAGAAGCAATAGAGGTAAGAAAGGGAAATTTTTTGAATCGTTTTATGAAAAATCTGAGAAATGGGTTCTATAGAGAATGTCGTTCCAAGTATACCCATATCATGCTTTTTTCGAAAAATTAATTTTTAACCAACACGCAAGAACCCCTCAAAAATAGAATCCACGAAACAATTTTCTTTTGGGAAAATTGAAATATAGGTTTTATATATGCTTCGTATGTGAAAGAGACCCAGATCGTCCGTTCTTTGAAAAAATAAGTTTTTTTTGAAAAGGATAGATTTTTTTGAGAAGTAGAAGTAGTAGAGGTAACATAAGCAAAATTTTCAAATCTTTTTATGAAAAATCTGACAAATGGCTTTTGTAGAGAATATCATTTTGAGTAGACCAAGATCATCCTTTTTTCGAAAAACTAATTTTCACCAACATACAAGAATCCCACAAAAATAGAATCTACAAAACAATTTTTTTGGGGAAAGTAAAAAAGATGGGTTTTATAAGTGCTCATGTTCTAAAGAGACCCAGACCGACTGTTTTTTGAAAGAATAAGTTGTTCTTCAAAAAGATAGATTTTTTTGAGAAGTAGAAGCAGTGGAGGTAATAGAGGAAATTTTTTTGAATCTTTTTATGAAATATCTGAGAAATGGGTTTTGTAGAGAATGCCGTTCTAAGTAGACTCAGATCGTCTTTTTTGGAAAAACTATTTTTTCACCAACATGCAAGAAACCCTCAAAAACAGAATCTACCAAAAAATTATTTTTGGAAAATCAAGAATATAGGTTTTATAGGTGCTTGTATGCTAAAGAGACCTAGATCGTCCGTTTTTGAAAAAATAAGTTATTCTTGGAAAAGATAGATTTTTTTTAAAAAGGTAGAAGCAGTAGAGGTTTGATCAATTTTCGTGTCTACGATTGTGGATTGCACTATAGTTGTGCATTATGAACACTAATTCTCTATCGTCTTTTGTGAACCTTCATTTTTTGTTGAGTAATATAGCCGCATTTAGGAAACTACTCATGTTTCAGTTTTTGTGGGCCATCAATCAACTTTCGGGACTATGTTTGTGATTTACACTATAGTTTTGCAATCTATACATGTATTTTCTATCAACTTTCATGAACCTTCATTTATCTTTGACTTATAGCTGCAATTAGGAAGTCGCTCATGTTTGAGTTTTCGTGGGGCATCGTTCAACTTTGGTGACGACGATTGTGGATTACACTGTAGTGCAATCTATACGCATATTTTCTATCACCTTTCATGAACCTTCATATTTTGTTGAGTTATAGCCGCATTTAGGAAACCGCTCGTGTTTGAGTTTTCATGGGCCATTGATCAACTTTGGTGACAATGCTTGTGGATTACACTATAGTTGTCCATTCTATACACATATCTTCTATTTCTTTCGTGAACCTTCATTTTTTTTTTAGTTATAGCCGCATTTACGAAACAACTCATTTTTGAGTCTTTTTCGGCCATCGATCAACATTGGGGTCTATGATTGTGGATTATACCTTGATTTTTGCCTTTCATTTACCTTCATTTTTTTTTTTTTATAGCCGCATTTAGGAAAATGCTAGTGTTTGAGTTTTTGTGGGCCATCGATCAACTTTGGTGGCTACGATTGCGGATTGCACTATTGTTGTCAATTTTGTACTCGTATTTTCTATTGCCTTTTGTGAACCTTCATTTTTTTTTTAGTTATTGCCGCATTTAGGAAAGTGCTCGTGGTTAAGTTTTCGTGGGCGATCGATCAACTTTGGTGCCTATGATTGTGGATTACATTGTAGTTGTGCATTCTATACGTGTATTTTCTATCGCCTTTCGCGTAACTTCATTTTTCATTGAGTTATAGCGACACTTGGGAAACTACCCGTGATTGAGTTTTCATGGGGCATCCATCAAATTTGGTTACTAGGAGTCTAGATTGCACTGTAGTTGTCCATTCTGTACATGTATTTTCTTTCGCCTTTCGCGAACCTTCATTTTTTGTTGAGTTATAACCCCGCATTTAGGAAACGCTCGAGTTTGAGTTTTCGTGTGGTTTGAATCAACTTTGGTGACTACACTTGTGGATTACACTTTAATTCTTCATTTTATACACATGTATCAACTTTGGTGACTAGAATTGTGGATTACACTATAGTTGTGGATTCTATACGCGTATTTTCTATTTCCTTTTTTTGAACCTTCATTTTTCAGTTAGTTATAGCCGCACTTAGGAATCTGCTCGTGTTTGAGTTTTCGTGGGCCATTAATCAACTTTGGTGACTGTGATTGTGGATTACATAGTCGTTGTGCGTTCTATTAGTGTATTTTCAATTTTCTTTTGGGAACCTTCATTTTTTGTTTATTTATAGCCGCACTTAGAAAACCACTTGTGTTTGAGTTTTTGTGGGCCATCGCTAACTTTTGGTGACTACGCTTGTGGATTTCACTATAGATGTGCATTCTATAGACGTATTTTCTATTGCCTTTTGTGAACCTTCATTTTTTGTTAGGTTAGAGCCATATTTAGGAAAACGCTCGTGTTTGAGTTTTTTTAGGCCATCCATCAACTTTGGTGGCTATGCTTGTGGATTACACTGTAGTTTTGCATTCTATACACGTATTTTCTATTTCCTTTCGCGAACTTTCATTTTTTGTTGGGTTAGAGCCGTATTTTGGAAAACGCTCAAGTTTGAGTTTTCACAGGCCATTGATCAACTTTAGTAAAATGATCATGTTTAAGTTTTCGTTGGCCGTCGATCAACCTTGGTGACTAGGATTGTGGATTACACTATACTTGTGCATTCTATACACGTATTTTCTATCACCTTTCGTAAACCTTTATTTTTCATTGACTTATCCACGTACTTAGGAAACCGCTCGTTTTTCAGTTTTCGTTGGCCATCAATCAACTTTCATGACTATGCTTATGGATTACACTGTAGTTGTGCATTCTATATGTGTATTTTCTATAGCCTTTAGCGAACCTTCATTTTTTGTTGAGTTAAAGCCGTATTTAACAAATCGCTCATGTTTGAGTTTTTCTGGGCCATCGATCAACTTTGGTGACTAAAATTGTGGATTGCATTTTAGTTCTTTATTTTGTATGTGTATTTTCTATAACCTTTCGTTAACCTTCATTTTTATTTGAGTTATAGCCACATTTAGGAAACCGCTCTAGTTTGAGTTTTCGTGGGCCATCGATCAACTTTGGTGACTACACTTGTTGATTACATAGTAGTTGTGCATTCTACATTTCTATTTTTTATCGCCTTTCGCGAACCTTCAATTTTTGTTGAGTTGTAGCAGCACTTAGGAAATTGGTCATGTTTGAGTTTTTCTGGGCCATCGATCAACTTTGGTGACTACGATTGTGGATTAGATTGTAGTTGTGCATTTTATAAATGTATTTTTTATCGCCTTTCGTGAACCTTCCTTTTTTGTTGAGTTATAGCTAGATTTCAGAAAAGACTCATGTTTTTGGTTTTTGTGGGCCATCAATTAACATTGGTGACTAGGATTGTGAATTGTACTATAATTATTCACTCTATACTTGTATTTCCTATCACCTTTCACGAACCTTTATTTTTTGTTTAGTTATAGCCCCACTTAGGAAACGCTCGTATTTGAGTTTTCCTAGGCCATTGATCAACTTTGGTGACTATGATTGTGGATTGCATTGTTGTTGTCCATTCTATACTAGTATTTTCTATTGCCATTTGCAAACTTCATTTTTTTTGAGTTATAGCCGCATTTAGGAAAATGCTCGTGTTTGAGTTCTCGTGGTCCATCGATCAACTTTGGTGACTACGATTATGGATAGTACTGTAGTTATGCATTTTGTACTCATATTTTAAGTCGCCTTTTAGAAACCTTCATTTTTTGTTAAGTTATAGCTGTATTTGGGAAAATGCTTGTGTTTGAGTTTTCGTGGGCCATCGATCAACTTTGGTTACTACGCTTGTGGATTACACCATAGTTGTGCATTCTATACATGTATTTTCTATCACCTTTTACGAACCTCCCTTTTTTGTTGAGTTATAGCCGCACTTAGGAAACTGGTCATGCTTGAGTTTTTGTCGGCCATCAATCAAATTTGGTCACTACAATTCTGAATTGTACTATAGTTGTGCATTCTATACACATATTTTTAATCACTTTTCACGAACCTTAATTTTTTGTTGAGTTATAGCGACTTATAGGAAAATGATCGTGTTTTAGTTTTCGTGGGCCATTGATCAACTTTGGTGACTACGATTGTGGATTACATTTTACTTGTGCATTCTATACACCTATTTTCTATCACCTTTCATGAGCGTTCATTTTTTCGTTGAGTTATAGCCACAGTTAGGAAATTGTTTGTGTTTGAGTTTTCTTGGGCCATTGATCAACTTTGGTGACTACGATTGTGGATTGCACTGTTGTTGTCCATTATGTACCAATATTTTTTATCACCTTTCACGAAGCTTCATATTTTGTTGACTTATAGCCACATTTAGGAAACCGCTCAAGTTTCAGTATTTATGGGCCATCGATCAACTCTAGTGACTACGATTGTGGATTGTACTATATTTGTGCATTCTATACTCGTATTTCTTATCGAATTTCACGAACCTTCATTTTTTGTTTAGTTATAGCCGAACTCAGGAAACCGCTCGACTTTGAGTTTTCGTGTTCCATCAATATACTTTGGTGACTATGACTGCGGATTGCACTATAGTTGTGCATTATGTATGCGTATTTTTTATTTCCTTTTGTGAGCTTTCATTCTTTGCTAAATTATTGCCGCATTTATAAAACCACTCGACTTTGAGTTTTCGTGGGCGATCGATCAACTTTGTTGACTATCGTTGTTGAGTTATGCATTTGGGAAACCACTCTTGTTTGAGTTTTTCTTGGCCATCAATCAACTTTGCTGCCTATGATTGTGGATTGCACTGTAGGTGTGCATTCTATACTTGTATTTTCTATCACCTTTTGTGAACCTTCATTTTTTGTTGTGTTATAGCCGCATTTAAGAAACCGTTCTTTTTTGAGTTTTTCTTGGCCATCGATCCACTTTGTTGACTACGGTTGTGGATTACACTCTAGTTATCCATTTTGTATGCGTATTTTCTATCGCTTTTCACGAACCTTCATTTTTTCTTGAGTTATAGCCACAGTTAGGAAATCGCTCTTGTTTGAGTTTTCTTGAGATAAGGATCAACTTTGGTGACTACGGTTGTGGATTACACTATAATTCTGCATTGTATACGCGTATTTTCTATCGCCTTTCACGAGCCTTCATTTTTTTCTCATTATAGCTGCAGTTAGGAAACCCCTCGTGTTTGAGTTATCGTGGGCCATCGATCAACTTTGGTGACTACGATTGTGAATTGCACATTAGTTTTGCATTATGAAAGCTAATTTTCTATCGCCTTTCATGAACCTTCATTTTTCGTTGAATGCATGTTTGAATTTTTGTGGGCCATCAATCAACTTTGGTGACTCCGCTTGTGGATTACACTGTAGTTTGGCATTCTATACACGTATTTTCTATCACATATCACGAACCTTCATTTTATGTTGTGTTATGGCTGCATTTAGGAAGCACTCATGTTTGATATTTTGTGGGCAATCAACCAACTTTGGTGACTACGATTGTGGATTGTATTTTACTTGTTCTGTACACATATTTTTAATCGCTTTTCACGATCCCTCATTTTTTATTGAGTTATAGCCGAATTTACGAAAACGACTATGTTTGAGTTTTCATGGGCCATCAATCAAATTTGGTGACTACAATTGTGTATTGCACTGTAGTTGTGCATTCTTTATGTGTATTTTCTTTCACCTTTTACAAACGTTTATTTTTCATTGAGTTCTAGCCGCACTTAGGAAACAGCTCGTGTCTCAGTTTTTCGTAGGCCATCGATCAACGTTGGTGACTACGATTGTGGATTGCACATCGCCTTGTTTTTGCACACTTTGTAATTTTGTGTGAACTTTAGTTATAGCTGCTTCTTCATTTTTGAGTTATAGCCGCATTTAGGAAACCGCTCGTGTTTGAGTTTTGATCGGCCATCGAGAAACTTTGATGACTACAATTGTGGATTACACTGTAGTTGTTCATTCTATACATGTATTTTCTATCGCCTTTCGCGAACCTTCATTTTTTGTTAAGTTATAGCCGCACTTAGGAAACCGCTCATGTTTGAGTTATTTTGTGCCATCGATCAACTTTTGTGACTATAATTGTGGATTGTACTCTAGTTACACATTTTGTACGAATATTTTTAATTGCGTTTCACAAACCTTCATTTTTTGTTGAGATATAGCCACATTTAGGAAACTACTCGTGATTGAGTTTTTTCTGGGCCATCAAACAATTTTGTTGACTACACTTGTGGATTACACTATAGTTGTGCATTCTAGATGTGTATTTTGCATCATCTTTCGTGAACCTTCATTTTTTGTTGAGTTATAGCCCCATTTAGGAAACGACTCATGTTTGAGATTTTGTGGGCCATCAATCAATATTGGTGACTACGATTGTGGATTGTACTGCAATTTTGCATTTTGTATGCATATTTATAATTGCCTTTCAAGAAACTTCATTTTTTATTGAGTCATAGCCGCATTTAGGAAAACGCTAGTGTTTAAGTCTTCGTGGGCGATCGATCAACTTTGGTGACTATGATCGTGGATTACATTATAGTTGTACATTTTATAGGTGTATTTTTTATCACCTTTCGTGAACCTTCATTTTTCGTTCAGTTATAGGCACACAATGGAAATCGCTTGTGTTTGAGTTTTCATGGGCCATCGATCAACTTTGGTTACTATGATTCTGTATTACACTGTAGTTTTGCATTCTATATGTGCATTTTTTATCACCTTTCACGAACATTCATTTTTCGTTGAATTATAGCCGCACTAAGGAAACCGTTCGTCTTTGAGTTTTCCTTAGCCATTGATCAATTTTGGTGACTACGATTATGGATTGCATTGTAGTTGTGAATTCTATACGCATATTTTCTATCGCCTTTCGTGAACCTTCATTTTTTGTTGAGTTATAGCCACATTTAGAAAACCACTCATGTTTGAGTTTTTGTGGGCCATTGATCAACTTTGGTGACTACGATTGTGGGTTGTATTGTTGTTGTGCATTTCGTACTCATATTTTTAATCGTATTTCTTGAACCTTCATGTTTTGTTGAGTTATAGCTGGATTTAGGAAAATGCTCGCCTTTAAGTTTTCATGGGCCATCGATCAAGTTTGGTGACTACAATTGCAGATTGCACTATAGTTTCCCATTTTGTACGCATTTTTTCTATTGCTTCCGTGAACCTTCACTTTTTTGTGAGTTATAGCCGCATTTAGGAAATCACTCGAGGTTTGAGTTTTTGTGGGCCACTGAACAATTTTGGTGTCTACGATTGTGGATTGCACTATATTAAGCATTATGAACACTAATTTTCTATCACCTTTTGTGAACCTTCAATTTTTGATGAGTAATATAGCCATATTTTAGAAACCGCTCATGTTTGAGTTTTTTTTGGCCATCGATCAACTTTGTTAAATACGCTTGTGAATTACACTATAGTTGTGCATTCTATATTCGTATTTTTGATTCCCTTTCACGAACCTTCATTTTTTTTTGAGTTATAGCTGCATCTAGGAAACCACTCATATTTGAGTTTCTATGGGCCATCATTCAACTTTGGTGACTATGATTGTGCATTTGTTGTAGTTGTGCATTCTGTACACATATTTTTTATCACTTTTCTGGAACCTTCATTTAAGAAAATGCTCCTGTTTGAGTTTTCATGGGCCATTGATCAACTTTGGTGACTACGATTGTGGATTACACTGTAGTTGTGTATTTTATACGTGTATTTTCCATCACCTTTCACGAACCTTCATTTTTTCGTTGAGGTATAGCCACACATAGGAAACCGTTCGTGTTTGAGTTTTCATGGGCCATCGATCAACTTTGGTGACTTCGATTGTGGATTGCACTGTAGTTGTCCATTTTGTATGTGTATTTTCTATTGCCTTTTATGAACCTTCATTTTTTGTTGAGTTATAGCAACATTTAGGAAGCCACTCGTGTTTGAGTTTTCGTGGGCCATCGAGCAACTTTGGTGACTACGCTTGTGGATTACACTATAGTTGTGCCTTCTATACATTTATTTTCTTTTGGCTTTCGCGAACCTTCATTTTTTTTTATGTATAGCCGCATATAGAAAAACTGCTCATGCTTGAGTTTTTTTGGGCCATCAATCAACTTTGGTGACTGCGATTGTGGATTGTATTTTAGTTGTGCATTCTGTAAGCATATTTTTATCGCCTTTCACGAACCATTATTTTTTGTGTAGTTGTAGCCGCATTTAGCAAAAAGCTCGTGTTTGAGTTTTTGCAGGCCATCGACTTACTTTAGTGATTACAATTTTGGATTGCTCTATAGTTGTCGATTATGTACTCATATTTTCTATCGCCTTTCTTGAACCTTGATTTTTTGTTGAGTTATGACAGCATTTAGGAAACTGCTCGTGTTTCAGTCTTTCGTTGGCCATCGATCAACTTTGGTGACTACGATTATGGATTGTATTGTAGTTATTCATTCCCTACATATATTTTTAATCCCCTTTGACGAACCCTCATTTTTTGTTCAGTTATAGCCACATTTAGGAAAATGTTCGTGTTTGAGTTTTTGTCGGCCATTGATCAACTTTGGTGACTATGAGTATTGATTACACTATAGTTGTGCATTCTATACATGTATTTTCTATCGCCTTTCCAGAACCTTCATTTTTCGTTGAGTTATAGCTGCACTTAGGAAACCACTCGTGTTTGAGTTTTCTTGGTCCATCGATGAACATTGGTGGCTACTATTGTGGATTGCACTGTAGTTGTTCATTTGTATACATATTTTCAATCACCTTTCTTGAACCTTCATTTTTTGTTGAGTGATTGCTACATTTAGGAAACCAATCGAGTTTGTGTTTTCGTGGGCCATCGATCAACTGTCGTAATTACAATTGTGGATTGCACTGTAGTTGTCCATTTTGTATGTGTATTTTCTATTGCCTTTCATGAAACTTCATTTTCTATTGAGTTATAGTTGCATTTAGGAAATTGCTCGTGTTTGAGTTTTTGTGGGCCATTGATCAACTTTGATGACTACAATTGTTTATTACACTGTAGTTGTGCATTCTAGACAAGTATTTTCTATAGTCTTTCGAGAACTATCATTTTTTGCTGAGTTATAGCCGCACTTAGGAAACTGCTCATGTTGTAGTTTTCGTGGGCCATTCATCAACTTTCGTAACTTCGCTTGTGGATCATACTGTAGTTGTGCATTCTGTACGCGTATTTTCTTTCGCCTTTTGCGAAACTTCATTTTTTATTGAGTTATAGCCGCACTAAGGAAACCATTCGTGTTTGAGTTTACATAGGCCATCGATAACCTTTGGTGACTACGATTGTGGATTATACTGTATCTGTGCATTTTGTACACGTATTTTTCAATCGCCTTTTGCGAACCTTCATTTTTAGTTATGTTATAGCCGCAATTTGGAAACCGCTCATGTTTGAATTTTTGTATCGCCTTTCACGAACCATCGATTTTTTGTGTAGTTGTGGTGCCGCATTTGTGCAATTGCAAAGTAGTTGTCCATTTTGAGTTTTGTGTATTTTCTATTGCCGACTTGAACCTTCATTTTTTGTTGAGTTATAGCAACATTTAGGAACACTCGTGTTTGAGTTTTCGTGGGCCATTGAGCAACTTTGGTGACTACGCTTGTGGATTACACTATAGTTGTGCCTTCTATACATTTATTTTCTTTTCGCTTTCGAACCTTCATTTTTTTTTATGTATAGCCGCATATAGAAAAACTGCTCATGCTTGAGTTTTTTTGGGCCATCAATCAACTTTGGTGACTGCGATTGTGGATTGTACTCTAAGCATATTTTTATCGCCTTTCACGAACCATTATTTTTTGTGTAGTTGTAGCCGCATTTAGCAAAAAGCTCGTGTTTGAGTTTTTGCAGGCCATCGACTTACCAATTTTGGATTTCTATAGTTGTCGATTAACTCATATTTTCTATCGCCTTTCTTGAACCTTGATTTTTTGTTGAGTTATGACAGCATTTAGGAAACTGCTCGTGTTTCAGTCTTTCGTTGGCCATCGATCAACTTTGGTGACTACGATTATGGATTGTATTGTAGTTATTCATTCCCTACATATATTTTTAATCCCCTTTGACGAACCCTCATTTTTTGTTCAGTTATAGCCACATTTAGGAAAATGTTCGTGTTTGAGTTTTTGTCGGCCATTGATCAACTTTGGTGACTATGAGTATTGATTACACTGTAGTTGTGCATTCTATACATGTATTTTCTATCGCCTTTCCAGAACCTTCATTTTTCGTTGAGTTATAGCTGCACTTAGGAAACCACTCGTGTTTGAGTTTTCTTGGTCCATCGATGAACATTGGTGGCTACTATTGTGGATTGCACTGTAGTTGTTCATTTGTATGCATATTTTCAATCACCTTTCGTGAACCTTCATTTTTTGTTGAGTGATTGCTACATTTAGGAAACCAATCGAGTTTGTGTTTTCGTGGGCCATCGATCAACTGTCGTAATTACAATTGTGGATTGCACTGTAGTTGTCCATTTTGTATGTGTATTTTCTATTGCCTTTCATGAAACTTCATTTTCTATTGAGTTATAGCTGCATTTAGGAAATTGCTCGTGTTTGAGTTTTTGTGGGCCATTGATCAACTTTGATGACTACAATTGTTTATTACACTGTAGTTGTGCATTCTAGACAAGTATTTTCTATAGTCTTTCGAGAACTATCATTTTTTGCTGAGTTATAGCCGCACTTAGGAAACTGCTCATGTTGTAGTTTTCGTGGGCCATTCATCAACTTTCGTAACTTCGCTTGTGGATCATACTGTAGTTGTGCATTCTGTACGCGTATTTTCTTTCGCCTTTTGCGAAACTTCAGTTTTTATTGAGTTATAGCCGCACTAAGGAAACCATTCGTGTTTGAGTTTACATAGGCCATCGATAACCTTTGGTGACTACGATTGTGGATTATACTGTATCTGTGCATTTTGTACACGTATTTTTCAATCGCCTTTTGCGAACCTTCATTTTTAGTTATGTTATAGCCGCAATTTGGAAACCGCTCATGTTTGAATTTTTGTGGGCCATCGATCAACTTTGGTGACTAAGATTGTGGATTGTACTATAGTTGTGCATTCTATACTTACATTTCTTGTCGACTTTTGCGAACGTTCGTTTTTTGTTTAGTTATAGCTGCACTCAGGAAACTGCTCATCTTTGTGTTTTCGTGGGCCATCAATCAACCTTGGTAACTACGACTGCAGATTGCATTGTAGTTGTCCATTCTATACGCGTATTTTCTATTGCCTTTTGTGAGGCCTTCATTTTTTGTTGAGTTATATCCGCATTTACAAAACCGCTCGAGTTTATGTTTTCGTCGCCAATCAATCAACTTTGGTGACTACGCTTGTTGATTATTTTCTATCACCTTTCACGAACCTTCATTTTTTGTTGAGTTATAGTTGCATTTCAGAAACGACTTGTGTTTGAGTTTTTGTGGGCCATTGATAAACTGTGGTAACTATGATTGTGGATTATACTGTAGTTGTGCATTCTATACACTTGTTTTCTATCGCCTTTCACATACCTTTTTTTTTGTTGAGCTATAGCTGTATTTAGTAAACCGCTCATGTTTCATTTTTTGTAGGCCATCAATCAACTTTGGTAACTACAATTGTGGATTGTACTCTAGTTATGCATTTTGTACACATATTTTTACTCACCTTTCACGAACCTTTATTTTTTGTTTAATTATAACCACATTTAGAAAAATGCTCGTATTTGAGTTTTCGTGGGCCATCTATCAAATTTGATGACTACGATTGTGGATTATACTGTAGTTGCACATTCTATACACTTATTTTCTATCGCCTTTGTTGAACCTTCATTTTTTGGTTAGTTATAGCTGCACATAGGAAACCGCGCGTGTTTGAGTTTTCATGGGCCATCGATCAACTTTGGTGACTATGATATTGGATTGCACTATAGTTGTCCATACTGTACGTGTATTTTCTATCGCCTTTTGCAAACCTTCATTTTTTTTGAGTTATAGTTGCATTTAAGAAACCGCTCGAGTTTGAGTTTTTTCTACGCCGTCGGTCAACTTTGGTTACTACAATTGTGGTTTGCAGTATACTCGTCAATTTTGTACGCGAATTTCTCTAGCGCCTTTCGCGAACCTTCATTTCTTGTTGAGTTATAGCTGCATTTAGGAAACCGCTCGTGTTTGAGTTATCATAGCCCATCGATCTACTTTGGTGACTATGATTGTGGATTGTATTGTAGTTGTGCATTATGTACGCACATTTTTAAATGCCTTTCACAAACCTTCATTTTTTGTTCAGTTATAGCCGCATTTAGGAAAACGCTCATTTTTGAGTTTTTTCGTGGGCCATCAATCATCTTTAGTGACTACGATTGTGGATTACACTATAGTTGTGCATTCTATACGTGTATTTTTTATTACCTTTTGGGAACCTTCATTTTTTGTTGAGTTATAGCGGCAGTTAAGAAACCACTCGTGTTTGAGTTTTCGTGGGCCATCGGTCAAGTTTAGGGACTACAATAATGGATTGCACTCTACTTGTCCATTATGTATGCGTATTTTCTATCGCCTTTCATGAACCTGCATTTTATATTGAGTTATAGCCACATTTAGGAAACCGGTCGAGTTTGAGTTTTTATGGGCCGTCGATCAACTTTGGTGACTACAATTGTGAATTGTACTGTAGTTGTTTATTCAGTGCATGTATTTTCTATTGCCTTTCACAAACCTTCATTTTTTGTTCAGTTATAGCTGCATTTAGGAAACCACTCATGTTTGAGTTTTTGTGGGCCATCGATGAAATTTGGTGACTACGATTGTGGATTGTACTGTAGTTGTGCATTCTGTATTCATAATTTTAATCTCCTTTTACGAACCTTCATTTATTGTTGAGTTATAGCCGCATTTATGAAAATGCTAGTCTTTGAGTTTTTGTGGGCCATCAATCAACTTTCGTGAATATGATTTTGGATCACATTGTAGTTGTGCATTGTATACGCATATTTTCTATCGCCTTTTGGGAACCTTCATTTTTCATTGAGTTATAGCCGCAATTAGGAAACCGCTCGTGTTTGAGTTTTTCGTGGTCCATCGATCAACTTTAGTGACTACAGCCGCACTTAGGAAACCGCTTGTGTTTGAGTTTTTTGTGTTGCATCGATTAACTTTAGTGACTACTATTGTTTCCATTGTAGTTGTCTATTTTGTACGCATATTTAGTATCGCCTTTCACGAACATTTATTTTTTGGTGAGTTATAGCTGCATTTAGGAAAATTCTCATGTTTGAGTTTTCGTGGGCCTTCAATCAACTTGGGTGACTACGATTGTGGTTTACACTGTACTTTTGTATTCTATACGCGTATATTCTATCGCCTTTCGGGAACCTACATTGTTCGTTGAGTTAAAGCCGCACTTAGGAAACCACTTGTGTTTGAGTTTTCCTAGGCCATCGATCAACTTTAGTGACTATGATTTTGGATTGCACAGTAGATATAAATTTTGTATGCATATTTTTAATAGCCTTTCAAAAATATTCATTTTTTGTTGAGTTATAGTTGTATTTAGGAAGACACTCATTTTTGAGTTTTCGAGGGCCATCGATCAAGTTTGTTCACAACAATTGTGGATTGCATTGTAGTTGTGTACTCTATATGCGTATCGTGAACCTTCATTTTTAGTTGATTTATACCCACATTGAGGAAATCGGTCGTGTTTGAGTGTTTGTGGGCCATCGATCAACTTTGGTGACTATGATTGTGGATTGCATTGTAATTGTCCATTTTGTACGCGTATTTTCTATCGCCTGTTGCGAAGCTTCATTTAGGAAACCACTCATGTTTGAGATTTTGTGTGCCATCGATCAACTTTGGTGACTATGATTATGGATTACACTGTAGTTGTAGTGTAGTTTCGCATTCTGTATGCATATTTTTAATCACCGTTTAGGAACCATCATCTTTTGTTGAATTATAGCCGTATTTAGGAAAACGCTCGTGTTTTAGTTTTCAAGGGCCATCAATCAACTTTTGCGACTACGTTTTTGGATTACACTGTACTTCTATACGCGTATTTTTTATCGCTTTTCGCTAACCTTCATTTTTTGTTGAGTTATAGCCGTATTTAGCAAACCGGTCATGTTTGAGTTTTTGTAGGCCATCAATCAACTTTGGTGAATACGATTGTGGATTGTACTGTAGTTGTGCATTCTATACACATACTTTTAATTACCTTTCATGAACAATATTTTTTTGTATTATAGCCACATTTAGGAAAAGGCTTGTGTTTGAGTTTTCGTGGGCCATCAATTAACTTTGGTGACTATCATTGTGGATTCCACTGCAGTTGTCCATTTTATACGTGTATTTTCTATCGCCTTTCGTGAACCTTCATTTTTTGTTGAGTTATAGCCGCATTTAGGAAATAGCTGGAGTTTCAGTTTTCGTTGGGCATTAACCAACTTTGGTGAATAGACATAAGAGACAAAAATTTTGAAACTTTTTATGAAAAATCTGACAAATGGGTTTTGTAGAGAATGTTGTTCTAAGTAGATCCAGATCATCCTTTTTACGAAAAACAAATTTTTCACCAACATGCAAGAACCCCTCAAAAATAGAATCTACAAAACAATTTTTTTGGGAAAATCAAAATGATTGGTTTTATAGATACTCATGTGCTCAAGACACCCAGATCGTTCGATTTTTGAAAAAATAAGTTGTTTTTGAAAAAAAATAGATTTTTTTGAAAAGTAGAAGTTGTGGAGGTAACAAAGGCAATTTTTTTGAATCTTTTTATGAAAAATCTAAGAGATGGGTTTTGTAGGGAATGTCATTCTAAGTAGACGCAAATCATCTTTTTTTTTGAAAAACTAATTTTTCAACATGCAAGAACCCCTCAAAAATAGAATCTACGAAGCAATTTTTTCTGGAAAAACTGAAATATGGTTTTTATAGGTGCTCATGTGCTAAAGAGAACCAAATCGTCCGTTTTTTGAAAAAATAAGTTATTTTTGAAAAAGATAGTTTTTTTCTGAATAGTACAAACAATAGGGGTAACTGAGGCAAAAATTTTAAATCTTTTTATGAAAAATCTAAGAAATGGGTTTTGTAGAGAATGTTATTATGAGTAAATCCAAATTGTCATTTTTTTTTAAAACTAATTTTACACCAACATGCAAGAACCCCTAAAAAATAGAATTTATGAAACAAATTTTTTTTGGGAAAATAAAAAAATATGGGTTTTATAATGCTCA
This sequence comes from Sequoia sempervirens, assembly GCA_007258455.2. Classification (NCBI taxonomy): domain Eukaryota; kingdom Viridiplantae; phylum Streptophyta; class Pinopsida; order Cupressales; family Cupressaceae; genus Sequoia; species Sequoia sempervirens. Next base: position 9,614 of record VDFB02112351.1, on the reverse strand, counting down.
TACGCTAAAGAGAACCAGATCATCTATTTTTTGAAATTATTTATTTTTGAAAAAGATAGATATTTTTCAAAAATGGAAGCAGTAGAAGTAATAGAGGCAAAAAATTTGCATCTGTTTATGAAAATTCGAAAAATGGGTTTTGGAGAGAATGTCGTTTTGAGTAGACCTAGATTGTCGTTTTTTTGAAAAACTAATTTTTCACCAACATGCAAGAACCCCTGGAAAGTTATGAAAAATCTAAGAAATGGGTTTTGTAGAGAATGTCATTCTGAGTAAATCCAGATCGTCATTTTTTAAAAAAACTAATTTTTCACCAACATGCAAGAACCCCTAAAAAATAGAATTTATGAAACAATTTTTTTTTGGGAAAATAAAAAAATATGGGTTTTATAATGCTCGTATGCTAAAGAGAACCAGATCGTCTATTTTTTGAAATTATTTATTTTTGAAAAGGCTAGATATTTTTCAAAAGTGGAAGCAGTAGAGGTAACAGAGGCAAAAAATTTGCATCTTTTTATGAAAATCTGAAAATTGGGTTTTGGAGAGAATGTCGTTCTAAGTAGACCTAGATTATCCTTTTTTCGAAAAGCTAATTTTTCACCAACATGCAAGAACCCTTGGAAAATAGAATCTACGAAACATTTGTTTTTTGGGAAATCGAAATATGGGTTTTGTAGGTGCTCATGTGCAAGAGAACCAAATCGTCTATTGTTTGAAAAAATAAGTTGTTTTTGAAAAAGAGATTTTTTTGAAAAGTAGAAGCAATAGAGGTAATAGAGGCAATTTTTTTGAATCTTTTTAGGAAAAATCTGAGGAATGAGTTTTTTAGAGAATGCCATTATGGGTAGACCCAAATCATCCTATTTTCAGAAAATAAATTATTCACCAACATGCAAGAACTCCTCAAAAATAGAATCTACGATACAATTTATTTTTAGGAAAATCGAAAATATGGGTTTTATAGGTGCTCATGTGCTCAAAGACCTAAATAGTCTGTTTTTTGAAAAAATAAGTTGTTTTTGAAAATAAATGATTTTTTTGAAAAGTAGTAGCTGAGGTAATAGAGGAAAAAAATATTAAATCTTTTAATGAAAAATCTAAGAAATGGGTTTTGTAGAGAATATTATTATGATTAGATCCATATCGTCCTTTACTCAAAAAACTAATTTATCACCAACATGAACGAATTGCTCAAAAATAGAATCTACAAAACAATGTTTTTGGAAAATCAAAAATATCGGTTTTATAGGTGTTCGTATGCTAAAAAAAACCCAGATCGTCTGTTTTTTGAAAAAATAAGGTCTTGAAAAAGATTTTTTTTTGAAAAGTAGAAGTAGTAGAGGTAACATAGGAATTTTTTTTGAATGTTTTTATTAAAAATAGGATAAGTGGGTTTTGTAGACAATGTCATTTTGAGTAGACCCAAATCATTCTATTTTCCAAAAACTAATATTTCACGAACATGCAAGAACCCCTCAAAACTAGAATCTACGAAACAATATTTTTTGGGAAAATAAAAAGTATGGGTTTTATAGATACTCATGTGCTCAAGAGACCCGGATCGTCCAGTTTTTCCAAAAATAAGTTGTTTTTGAAAAATATAGATTTGTTTGGAGAACAGAAGTTGTGGAGGTAACAAAGGAAATTTTTTTGAATCTTTTTATGAAAAATATGAGAGATGGGTTTTGTAGAGAATGTCTTCTGAGTAGACCTAGATTATCATTTTTTTGAAAAACTAATTTTTGAACAACATGCAAGAACCCCTCAAAAATAGAATCTACAAAACAATTTTTTTTGGAAAAATCAAAATATGGTTTTTATAGGTGCTCGTGTGCTAAAGAGACCCAAATCGCCCGTTTTTTCAAAAAATAAGTTATTCTTAAGATGAATAGTTTTTTTTTTTTAAAGTAGAAGCAATAGAGGCATAGGTAAATTTTTGGAATTTTTTTTATGAAAAATCTAAGAAATGGGTTTTGTAGACAATGTCGTTCTAAGTAGACCCAGATCGTCTTTTTAGCACACGAGCACCTATAAAACCCATATTTTTTATTTCCCCAAAAAATAATTGTTTTGTAGATTCTATTTTTGAGGGGTTTCAAGAACAACTTATTTTTTCAAAATACGGATGATCTGAATCTCTTTAACACATGAGCGCCTATAAAATATTTTCAATTTTCCAAAAAAAAATTGTTTCGTAGAATCTATTTTTGAGGGGTTCTTGCATGTTGGCGAAAAATTAGTTTTTGAAAAAATGGACAATCTGGGTTTACTCAAAACGACATTCTCTACAAAATCATTTTTTTTGGAAAATTGAAAATATAGGTTTTATAGGTCCTCGTGTGCTAAAGAGGCCAAGATTGTCCGTTTTTTGAAGAAATAAGTTGTTTTCTTGAAAAAGATACGTTTTTTGGAAAATTAAAAGCAGTAGAGGTAACAAAAGGGAATTTTTTGAATCCTTTTATGAAAAATCTAAGAAGTGGGTTTTGTAGAGAATGTCATTCTGAGTAGATCCAGATCATACTTTTTTTGAAAAATTAATTTTTCACCAACATGCAAAAACTCCTCAAAAATAGAATCTACAAAATAATTTTTTTTTGGGAAAATCAAAATATGGGTTTTGTAGAGAATGTCATTCTGAGTAGACCCAGATCTTCCTTTCTTCGAAAAACTTAGTTTTCACCAACTTGTAAGAACCCCTCAAAAATAGAATCTACGAAACAATTTTTTTTGGGAAAATCAAAAATATCAGTTTTATAGGTGCTCATGTGCTGAAGAGACCAAATTGTCCATTTTTTGAAAAAATAAGTTTTTCTTGAAAAGATAGATTTTTTTGAGAAGTAGAAGTAGTATAGGTAATAAAGGCAATTTTTTTGAATCATTATATGAAAAATCCTATACACGTGTATAAAACCAATATTTTTGATTTTCCAAAAAAAAATTGTTGAGTTTAAGACCCCACTTAGTAAAATGCTCGTGTTTGGGTTTTCGTGGGCCATTGGTCAACTTTGGCGACTATGATTGTGGATTACACTGTAGTTGTCCAATCTGTACACATATTTTCTATCGCCTTTCGTGAACCTTCATTTTTCGTTGAATTATAGCTGCGCTTAGGAAACTGCTTATGTTTAAGTTTTCGTGCACCATTGATCAACTTTGGTGAATATGATTGTGAAGTGCACTGTAGTTGTCCATTTTATACGCATATTTTTTATCACCGTTCCTGAACCTTCTTTTTTTCTTGAGTTATAGTCGCATGTAGGGAACTGCTCTAGTTTGAGTTTTCGTGGGCCATCGATCAAACTTGGTGACTATGCTTTTGGATTACACTATAGTTGTGCATTATATATGTGTATTTTCTATTTCCTTTCAGGAACCTTCTTATTTTGTTGAGATATAGCCGCATTTAGGAAACTACTCATGTTTCAATTTTTGTGGGCCATCGATCAACTTTGGTGACTGCGATTGTGGATTGTAATATAGTTGTGCATTTTGTACATTATTTTTAATCACCTTTCATGAACCTTCATTTTTTGTTGAGTAATATAATTTAGGAAAACGCTTGTGTTTGAGTTTTTGTAGGCTATTGATGAACTTTAGTGACTATGATTGTGGATTACACTGTAGTTGTGCATTTTATACGCAAATTTTCTAACGCCTTTCGTGAACCTTCATTTTTCATTGAGTTATAGCTTCACGTAGGAAACCTCTTGTGTTTGAGTTTTTGTGGGCTATCAATCAACTTTCGTGACTATGATTGTCCATTGCACTGTAGTTGTCCATTTTGTACGAGTTGTTTCTATAACCTTTTGTGAACCTTTATTTTTTGTTGAGTTATAGTCTTATTTAGGAAACCGCTCGTATTTGAGTTTTTGTGGGCCATCAATAAACTTTGGTGACTACAACTCTAGATTTTACTGGAGTTGTTCATTTTGTGTGCATATTTTTAATTTCCTTTCGCGAACCTTCATTTTTATTTTAGTTATAGTCGCATTTAGGAAAACACTCGTGTTTGAGTTTTCATGGACCATCGATCAACTTTGGTGACTACGATTGTGGATTACACTGTAGTCGTGCATTTTATACACGTATTTTCTATTGTCATTCATGAACATTCATTTTTCATTGAGTTATAACCGCACTTAGGAAACCGCTCTTTTTTGAGTTTTCATGAACCATCGATCAACTTTGGTGACTACAATTGTGGATTGAAGGTTATAAAAAAAAATGAAGGTTCACAAAAGGAAATAGAAAATATGTGTACAAAATGGACAACTACATTGCAATCCTTAATCGTAGTCACCAGAGTTGATCAATGTCCCACGAAAACTCAAACACAAGCAGTTTTTGAAATGCGGCTATAACTCAACAAAAAATGAACGTTCACAAAAGGCAATAGAATATACGCGTATAGAATGCTTCTATAGTGTAGTTACCAAAGTTGATCGTTGGCCCACGAAAACTCAAACATGAGCGGTTTCGTAAATGCTGCAATAGCTAAAAAAATGAAGGTTCGTAAAAGGCAATAGAAAATACGCGTATAGAATGCACAACTACCGTGTAATCTAAAAGCGTAGTTGCCAAAGTTGATCGATTGCCCACGAAAGCTGAACCTAAGTGGTTTCCTAAATGCAGCTAAACTTAACAAAAATGCTCACAAAAGTTGATGGAAAATACGCGTACAGAATGGACAACCAATGTTGATAAATGGGCCACGGAGTCTCAAACACGAGCGTTTTGCTAAATGCGGAAATAACTCAACAAAGAATAAAGGTTCGTGAAAGGTGAGTAAAAATATGCGTCACTAAAGTTGATTGATAGCCGACAAAAACTCAAACATGAGCGGTTTCCTAACTTGGGCTATAACTCAACAAAATAGAAAAGGTTTGCAAAATGCAATAGAAAAGACGTGTATAGAATGCATAACTACAGTGTAATCCACAATCGTAGTCACCAAAGTTGATCGATGGCCCACAAAAACTAAAACACAAGCGGTTTTTGAAATGTGGCTATAACTCAACAAAAAATTAAGGTTTTCAAAAGGCGAAAAAAATACACGTATAGAATGCACAACTATATAGTGTAATCAATAATCATAGTCACCAAAATTGATTGATAGCCCATAATAACTCAAACACGAGATTTTTCCTAAATTATAACTTAAGAAAAAAGGAAGGTTCATGAAAGGTGATGAAAAATAAGCGTGCAAAATGCACAACTATAGTAAAATCCAACATCGCAGTCACCAAAGTTGATCGATGGCCCACAAAAACTCAAACACGAGCAATTTGCTAAATGTGGCTATAACTCAACAAAAAATGAAGGTTCACAAAAGGCGATAGAAAATGCACATATAGAATGCACAACTATAGTCTAGTCCACAAGCGTAGTCACCAAATTTGATCAATGGTCTAGGAAAACTCAAACTCAAATGGTTTCTTAAATGCAGTTATAACTCAACATAAAATGAAGGTTTGCGAAAGGTGATAGAAAATATGCATACAAAATGGACAACTACAATGCAATCTAGAATACCCACGAAAACTCAAACAAGAGTGTTTTACTAAGTAGGGCTATAACTCAACAATTTGTTTTTGGGAAAATAAAAAATATTGGTTTCATACACTTGTATAGGATTTTTCATAGAAACAATCAAAAAAATTGCCTCTGTTACCTCTATTGATTCTTCTTTTTAAAAAATTCTATCTTTTTCAAGAACAACTTTTTTTTTTTAAATGGACGATTTGGGTCTCTTTATAACATGAACATCTATCAAACCCATATTTTTTATTTTCCGAAAAAATATTTTTTAATAGATTCTATTTTTGAGGGGTTCTTGCATGTTAATGAAAAATTAGTTTTTCAAAAAAAGGACGATATGGGTCTACTAAGAACGCCATTCTCTACAAAACCGATTTCTCATATTTTTCATAAAAAAGATTCAAAAACTTTGCCTCTATTACCTCTACTGCTTCTACTTTTCAAAAAAATTCAAAAAACAGACGATTTGGATCTCTTTAGCATTCGAGCACCTATAAAACCCATATTTCAATTTTCCCCAAAAAACAAATTGTTTTGTGGATTCTATTTTTTAGAGGTTTTTGCATGTTGTTGAAAAATTAGTTTTTCAAAAAAAGAACGATTGGTCTAGTTAGAATGCTACATAACCCATTTCTCAAATTTTTCATAAAAGGTTAAAAATTCTATTGCCTCCTTTAACAGTATCTTGAAAACAAAACAAAAACAGTTTGGATCTCTTTGTTTCTAGACACTATTTGATTGTTGGATTTGAGTTTTTATGAAAATTGTTTTGAAAGTCTGTTTCTCAAATTTTTCATTAAAAGTTCAAAAAAATCTAAGTTTTTCAAGAACAACTAATTTTTTCAAAAAATGGACGATTAGGGACTCTTGAGCACACGAGCACCTATAAAACCCATATTTTCATTTTCCCAAAAAAAATTGTTTGGTGGATTCTATTTTTGATGGGTTTTTGCATTTTGGTGAAAAACAATTTTTTCAAGAAAATGACGATATGGATTTACTCAGAATAACTTATTTTTTAAAAAATTGGATGATCTGGGACTCTTGAGCACATGAGTACCTATAAAACTCATATTTTTGATTTTCCCTAAAAAAATTGTTTCATAGATTCTATTTTTGATGGGTTCTTGCATGTTGGTGAAATATTAGTTTTTCAAAAAAAGGACAATTTGGGTCTATTCAGAACAACATTCTCTACAAAACCCATTTATCAAATTTTTCATAATAAGAATAAAAAAAATGTCTCTATTACCTCTATTGCTTCTACTTTTCAAAAAATCTATTTTTTTCAAGAACAACTTATTTTTTCAAAAAATGGACGATATGGGACTCTTTAGCACATGAACACCTATAAAACCCATATTTTCGATTTTCCCAAAAAAATTGTTTCCTAGATTCTATTTTTGAGGGGTTCTTGCATGTTGGTGAACAATTACTTTTGTCTACTACTTCTACTTTTGAAAAAAACCTATCTTTTCAACAACTTATTTTTTTTCAAAAATTGACGATCATGGGTCTCTTGAGCTCACGAGCACCTATAAAACCCATATATCGATTTTCCCAAAAAAAAATTGTTTTGTAGATTCTATTTTTGTGGGTTTCTTGCATGTTGATGAAAAATTAGTTTTTCGAAAAAAGGATAATCTACGTCTACTCAGAACGACATTCTCTACAAAACTCATTTCTCATATTTTTCTCAAAAAGATTAAAAAAATTGCCTATGTTACAACTTATTTTTTTAAAAAGTAGACGATCTAGGTTTAAAAAAAATCTCCTTTTCAAAAACAACTTATTTTTTAAAAAAGCAGACAATCTAGGTCTCTTGAGCACATGAGCACCTATAAAACCCATATTTTTATTTTCCCAAAAAAATGTTTTGTGGATTCTATTTTTGAGTAGTTCTTGCATGTTGATGAAAAATTAGTTATTCAAAAGTAGGACGATATGGGTCTAATCATAATAACATTCTCTACAAAACCCATTTTCTCAGATTTTTAATAAAAAAAATTATATTTTTTTTCCTTTGTTACCTCTACTACAAGTACTTTTCAAAAAAATCCATCTTTTTCAAGAACAACTTAAATTTTCCAAAAATGGACTATCTAGGTCTTTCAACACATGAGCACCTATAAAAGCCATATATTTTATTTTCCCAAAAAAAAATTATTTCGTAGATTCTATTTTTGAGGGGTTCTTGAATTTTGGTGAAATATTAGTTTTTCGAAAAAGGGACGATTTGGGTCTACTTAGAATGACATTCTCTAAGAAACCCACGAAAACTCACACTTGAGCTGTTTCCTAAATACGACTATAACTCAACAAAAAATGAAGTTTCACAAAAGGCGATAGAAAATATGCGTACAGAATGGACAACTAAAGTGTAATCCACATTTGTAGTGACCAAAGTTGATTGACGATCAACAAAAAGTTAAACACAAGCGGTTTCCTAAATGCGGCCATAACTTCACAAAAAATGAAGGTTCATGAAAGGTGATCGAAAATACTTGTATAGATTGCACAACTATAGTGTAATCCACAAGCGTAGTCACCAAAGTTAATCTATGGCCCACGAAAACTCAAACTTGAGCGGTTTTCCTAAATGCGGCTATAACTTAACAAAAAATGAAGGTTTGTGAAAAGTGATTAAAAATATGTGTACAAAATGTACAACTATAGTACAATACACAATCGTAGTCAGCAAAGTTGATTGATGGCCCACGAAAACTCAAACTTGAGCGCTTTCCTAAATGAGGCTATAGCTCAACAAAAAATGAAGGTTTGCGAAAGGCGATAGAAAATGCCGGTACATAATGGACAACTACAGTGTAGTCCACAAACTCAAACATGAGTGGTTTCCTAATTGTAGCTATAACTCAAAGATAAATGAAGGTTCGTGAAAGGCGATAGAAAATATGCATATAGAATGCACAACTATAGCGTAATCGACAATTGATCGTAGTCATCAAAGTTGATCGATGGCCCACGAAAACTCAAATACGAGAGGTTTCCTAAAAATAGCTATAACTCAACGAAAAATGAAGGTTCACGAAATGCGATATAAAATACGCGTATAGAATGCACAACTACAGTGTAATCCACAATCATAGTCACCAAAGTTGCTCGATGGCCCACGAAAACTCAACTACGAGCGTTTTCCTAAATGCGGCTATAACTCAAGTAAAACTGAAGGGTTTATGAAAAGCGATTAAAAATATGCATATAGAATGTACAACTACAAAACAATGCACAATGGTAGTGACCAAAGTTGATCGATGGCCCACAAAAACTCAAACCCGAGCGGTTTCCTAAATGTGCCTATAACTCAACAAAAATGAAAGTTTGTGAAAGGTGATAGAAAATGCACATACAAAGTGGACAACTGTAATGCAATCCACAATTGTAGCCACCAAAATTGATCGATGGTCCATGAAAGCTCAAACACGAGCAGTTTCCTAATTGTAACTATAAGTTAAAGATAAATGAAGGTTTGCAAAAGGTGATATAAAATACGCGTATAGAATGCACAACTATAATGCAATGTACAATCATAGTCACAAAAGTTGATCCATGGCCCACAAAAACACAAACATGAGTAGTTTCCTTAATGTGGCTACAACTCAACAAAAAATGAATTTTCACGATAGGCAATAGAAAATACACTTATGGAATAGACAACTACCATGTAATCCAAAAGCATAGTCACCAAAGTTGATCTATGGCCCACAAAAACACCAACATGAGCAGTTTCGTAACTACGGCTATAACTCAACAAAAAATGATCGTTCACGGAGGCAATAGAAAATACATGTATATAATGCACAACTGCAGTGTAATCCACAATCGTAGTCACCAAAGTTGATCAAGGCGCACAAAAACTGAAACACAAGTGGTTTCCTAATTGTGGCTATAACTCACCAAAAAGAAAGTTTCGCGGAAGGCGATAAAAAATACGTGTATATAATGTACGACTATATTATAATCCACAGACAGTCACAAAATTTTATTGATGGCCCATGAAAATTCAAACTCGAGCGTTTTCCTAAACAAGGCAATTAGTCAACAAAAAATTAAGGTTT
>VDFB02112349.1:0-37033 GCA_007258455.2 Sequoia sempervirens | reverse complement strand
AAACTAATTCTGTCAAACTCAACATCTCATATAACTCTGGGCATCTTTCAACTATAAGAGTGGCCAAGCCGGACAAGTTTCCCAAATAAGTCAGCAACCTTGTCAACAATAGACACTCAAAAATGTTGAGCCCTTCCAATTTGCTTAGTTGACCAATGTTAGCTGGTAATTCCGTCAAGCTGTTGCTCTCACTAAACTCGAGCTCTCTTAGAGAAACCTGATTTGTGATATTGTGAGGCAATACTTCTGTTGCACTAGAAAACATCAAAAACCTTGAGGTTTGTTATGTTTTCCAAAATATCTGACTCTAAGGTGAGTTTGTGACATTGAGATAAACAGAGATATTCGAGGTGTATCAGCTGCTTAAAAGACACAGGCAACATCTCTAAACTCCCACACCCACCAAATTTATATGCCGCAGGCTGCTACCAAATCTCCAAAACGGTTGGGTAGGACTTTGATAGTCGGTGTATCCTTGTAAGGACAAGTGCTCCATGAGCAGGTTGGATACACAAAATCCTTCCTGGCAGCCTCTGATAGAATGGTCCGCAGGAATTTTCTGCTGATAGTCTTTTTCAAATGCTTTAGATGGCCATTGACCTGGGAAGACTTTTCAAGGTTGATTTGTCCTTCCAATTACAGCTCTCTCTAATTGCAAAGGAGGCCGCGCACAAACAAATTTTCAATTCTATTGTTATTTTAAACTCAAAACATTTAAAAGAAAGGAACGTTTATTCTAATCTTGAAAATAGAGAGAAGCAAATTCTTACATGTGAGTCTTCCCACAATGTTAATATATTTGGAAATTCTAAGCTCTAGTACTTAGAATGTTCTCCAGTAAGAGCCACGATGGAATATATCCGTGGTTAAAGCTAGACCATCGAAGCCACAAAAGGCCTCTCGATAGCGCCCCATATTCTTGGGTAAAATAATTTTCTTTAAGAAGAAGAAGCTGTAATCCAACCCTAAGATTCGAGATTCTCATCATCTCCATGTACTCTCCTTCAAAGGCGGGGAGAGCCAGGACTCCAAGGCTATTATCCCCGAATCGGCATTCTCGCTAAAGGAAAAGCAACAACAACATAACTTCCACTTCTAATTAGGGGAAATTTAAAATAAGAGACTTGCCAGACAAACAACAAGGTTTCCTTTTGCTACGATTAATGACAGGAAAGATATAATTTAAACCTGAATGTGGGATACTCTATCTCTGGAAACCAGAATCGCGATGTAGAGTGTGTTCTTTGCAACTTCCTTCCCAAACTCTTCTGATGATCATGCATCCTTATACACTCTTTCTCATCCACCTCAACGAGGCACTTGTTGTGAAGCGTTTCCCAACTACATAGACCGCTCCAGCCTGATCCATCCCACACAGCAATTGCCGAACTTCTTCTTTCACCAATAAAGAAACATGCAATATCCAAGAATATTTCTTTCTCCTCTTCATCGAGGGCATCGTAACTTACTTTCAGCCTTTGCAGAATTTCCTTTGGCAATATCCGCCGGATCTTATCTAGCTGAGAAACCCAATAATCTTTGGACCTTTTACCATAAAGTTGTCCTCCAATGACCTTCAAAGATAAAGGCAGCCCATTGCAAACATGTAAGAAATTTTCAGCTAAATCTTCAAAGCCTATCAGTGGGAAAGGCTGTAAGAAGGCATGCCGGCAGAAGAGCTGCTTGGCATGAAGATGTTGCAGCGGTTGCATTTTGTAAATGGATGTGATGCCCCACTTTGTAAGTACATCCCCTTCACGAGTTGTAACAATGACCAGACTACCTAATCCGAGGCTGTCCTTTGGTGGCAACAGAGCATCGAGTTGCTCCTCGTGATCTACATCATCCAAAACTATGAGCACGTGAAGAGCTTTCAACCGATCTGCTACAATTTCCTTGCCTTCCCTCACGCTGTCAAATGATCTAGTTTGAATACGGAGGTCCTCCAGCAGTTTCTTGTGCTTGATATGCAAAGCATTTTTCGATGCGGCATCTCGCACGTCATGCAGAAAACTGGTGTGACTTAAGGAAGAGCTTTGTCTATTGTAAAGCTCTGTTGCGAGTGTAGTTTTACCAGAGCCACCAAACCCAACGATTCCCACAATTTGTACTGGCTGCTCACTCTGTCGACTTCTTTCGAAGTCTTTCACGATTTCATCCATTCCAACTGGATGTTTGGCTACCTCCAACGGCTCTTTTCTTATCACTCTCAAAACAGAGTTCACTATGCTCTTCAACAGCATCCCTTCATCGCTGAACATATACAACCAAAATAAATACGATGAAACAGACATATATTGTAGAAGAATATGCGTACCATAAAAATGATTTGATAAATGGGAGAGGCGGGACATTTGAATTCTTACCCATTATTGCTGTTGAGCACGTGGCCAGATAGATTTGAGACTCTTTGGAGTGCCTTTTTCCACTCCTCCAGCCTGCTTGAGGAGTACCTGGCCTTCTTTGCGTGTTGAGAAAACGCAGGAGCATAGAGCCCTTTCCCTTTTCCAACCCATCGGAGATCATCGGGTTGAACATGATAGAACACAGGAAGAATTGGAGTGCCAGTTTTGAGCATAAAGGATAGCTCGGCTAGACACCAAGGAGATTCCGCATACCTCTCTGAAAAAATAGCAATATGAACTCCAGCAGTACGCATTGCCTGTTCTATTTCTTCTGGTATGGAATCACCCAACTCTAGTTCTTCAACATCTAGAAAAGCCCTCAATCCAACTAGATCAAGCGTGTGATAGATAGAACTGGCTAAATTGTGCTTAGTATCACAACCGCGATGATTAATAAACACGTCCCATGGCCCCTTCTTCATTACTGGTTCCGATGATGAAGATGGTTGAGGCGCAATTTCATGAAAAGGTTGTCCTGGCTCCCTCTGATCCAGAGCTGTGGAAGTGGAAGAATCCCCCTGCTCAATCTGATGCTGCGGATCCGTTGAAGTGGAAGAATTTCCTGTTGGAAAAAAAGGACGAAAGAAACCAATCACGGAACTGACAAAGTTTCCCATGGACTTGAATTTTAAAGGAAAATTGGCAAAGATCAATTGCTGAATAGAGGGCAACAAATGGAATGGGTAGGAGAAAGTAATATCTTGTCAAGTGTTAAAAGCCTAATGGAAAGCTTAATAACCAAATAAAATTGGCAGGATTAAGCAAATTCGTTGTCCAGCATTCAAAGCTTAAATAGAACGCTGAGATTGACAATGGGAAGACTGAAATTCATGGCATTACAAGTAGAAATGTCAAAAATCCGCGTATAACGAGTTGGCGTACGAAACCGCGTGGAATTGACTGACCATGGGAATCCAAGAAAGTATGAAGTTACTCTACAAGAGCAGCTAAAGGCAAAGACAAGGTGAAACGTGACATTCGCACATTGAGTGCCTAAAAGTAATAGGAATCTTTCATCGACAATAAAAAGCAGGTAAGGACACAGACAAGGTGAAACGTGTCATTTGGTAATATCGAGTACCTAAAAGTAACAGGAATCTTCACCAACAATGAAAATCGCATCGTATCTTTCTACATAGATGAATTATTTGTAGACAAGAAAGCTCTTTGTATTAGAAAAATCCACTGACGAATACGCATGTTGAAGGCATCATAACATACATAAAACATCTAACATGCATAAAATTATACCATGGACAACTGGGCGGTATTTCGGTTCTAAAAAAATTGCATATTTTTTATTGTATTTGTATTATTACGCTGAAGGCCTTCATGGAGTGGCAACGGCCATTCAGCCCTTCTGAATGTGACTGGGCATGGATGCCTGCCCTATCATGGGTAGTGGCTATCCATTTATACCATGTGCCCTCTAAATATAAACGCCATTGTATTTTATATTATTTTAAGTACAATGAGATTTATTATATCTTATGTAGGTAACTATAAAATTCAATTGATATTCATTTATACTCATGTGCCCTCTTAAATATAAATGCCATTGTAATATTTTATATTATTTTAAGTATAATGAGATTTATTATATCTTATGTAGGTAAAGAATATCTTTTGATAAAATCAAATGCCTCATTTTTATTATATATATTTTTAATTGTATTAATTTAAATTACATATTTTTAATTATATTAATTTAGTTATAATAAATAATAAAATAATAATTATAAATTATATTATAGTATAAATATATTAAAATGTTATTTAAAATAAAAACATACAAAATAAATACATTGATAATAAATTTACAATTATTTAATCTTTGATTTTTTAAAATATATTTTGAAAATATATGTTATGTATTTTTTATTTATTATCATCATAATTTTTTATATAATTTAATAGATTTTGATAAATATATTTTCTATCTAATAGTGTGTTCCTTATCTAACCTCCATACACTTGTATGTTGCATATATTACATAAATCTATTAACAATATCATAATTTATAAAAGAATGAAATAATGAATTTCAAACATAGTCTTTTTTAAATAATAGAATTAGAAAGTAAATATTATTTATATATTAAAAAATTATTTGATATAATAATTTATGTATTGTCTAATTTGTTGCAGGTATAAACATGTATTAAGTTTGAGTTCATAATTATAAAAAAAAATAAAATTAAAACAGTATTACTAATGAATAATGTTTTGAATTATATCAACTCATATTAAATCTTCCTTCTTTAGATCTTCACATTCCTTTTCACTTTACCATTTGAAAAACATTCTTAATATCTTTTTGAAATTTTAAGATAATAAATGTTGAGAAATTCTTTAACATGTAAAGTTCTAAAAATATATAAATATAAATTTATTATTATCATTATCTTTCATAATTATTTAGAATTTTATTACTTTTTGATAATCATGTCTTAGATTTCCCATCATTAATATCATTCTCTCTTTTTTTTTAATCATTATTTTTATTATTGAACATATTTTAAGAGTGGTTAATATTTTTTATTTTTCTTTTATTTCCTTCTTTTTCTTTTATGTTCTTTGTTTTCATTATATTGAATATAATTTCTATTTGACTTTATTATTGTTATTTCAACATTTAGAGTTTTATTTTATGCTCATTTTTTTATTCTCTCTATTCTCATTATGTAGTAATTTCTACAATGTTTTCTCATTCTCATAGTGAATCACAAAAAATGATAAAAAATTTATTCAATTAAATTTATTTTTTTCTCTCATTTACTATTATAAATTGTATACATGCATCTTTCATAAATAATATAATAAAAATAAGAATATTTATAAATTAGTTGTATAAAATAATAAAATTTATATATTTAAAACTAATTTCTAATTCAAAAATATTTCTTGTTATCATTCTTTTATACATCCATTAAATATATATTTTTTAAATAAATATAATTGTCATTTAAATGTGTTCTATCAACAATTTCATAGATTATAATAAAAAAGAACTATTTCTATTATTTGACTTGCATACCCACTCATATTTATTTTCACATCTTGAAATGACTATTAAAAATAATTTTAATCAAATATCTTTGATGTTTGTAGTCATGTGCTCTCTTTCATATTATAAATTAATTTGAATGATGTGAAATATAAATTTCATTGTGATATTTTATATTATTTTTAAGTATAAAAAAAATACTACATTTTTAAATGAAATTTACTACATAGTTCAAATATCTTTGATGTTTTGTAGTCATGTGCCATCTTTCGTATTATAAATTAATTTGAATGATGTGAAATATAAATTTCATTGTGATATTTTATATTATTTTTAAGTATAATAAAATTTACTACATTTTTCCTAAAGAATATCTTTTAATAAAATAGAATGTCTCATTTTTATCATATATTTTTAATTGAATAATAATCAGAACAATTCAAACAATAGATAAAGATAAATTAAAATTAAAATAAAAGGAAAGAATAAAGGTAAAAATATAAGGACTAAAATTATTTTTAGTCGATAGCTTTATTATGAACTCACGCACTATCAAGATAAATTATCTCACATCCTGCAAACCATTTGATGATCCGATAAACCATCCGCCATGCCATTTGACGTTGCCGGGTAATTTACAACCTATTGTGTTGGCATGAAAATAAAGTAACGAGCAGACTGTGTTGGCGTGAAAAGAACGTTAGTGAGCAGATTCAAATCTGAACAAGATTATGAGAATTTAATTCTACGTCTAATCTCATTATGCGTGCCTCTACCAAATTTCTTCTCACACTCCACCAGAAGAGGCGGCGCAGGAAAATCAAGTTAGATTTTAATGCAGTGTCTAATCTACAATTGTCATCTATTCCCTTCAACCGCCCTCTATCACCGCCTCCGGTTTGAATAAATAAACTGTTCTCTCCACATTTATTTAAAGGCTTTGGAGTTGGAGGATCAAGGAATTACAATGAGTTGGAAAAACAAGGAATTACAGAGGCAAACACAATTTGAAGCAATACTACATTTTTTTTCATGCCAATTGTATATCGCTTTTGCTTTGGTTTTCATCTTCTTTCATTCTTGTTTCGATTACAGACATACCACTTATTACCTTTCAGCTGGATCAAACTAATATTCATTCTCCTATGACAAATAATTTTGTGCTTGGGCGATCCTATATGAGCGTACACCAGTCTTGGCCATTCTCCTCGCCAAAGACAAAGCTAGGGAAATATACAAGATAAAAAGTGAAAGAAATGACTGCTCTGTACAACCACCAAATCTCACCCTTTCCCCACCACTGGGGCCTTCACCCCGACGAATTTATCGATTCTCGCATAGCACGCTTGGCAGACCTTAACCCTAGGCCTGGGAACCAGAAAATCCAAGGTAGTTGTTTTTTTCTTTGAATCAGAGCAGCTGAAATCGATGGTGGAGCGCGTGTGGCCGTTGGAGATCTCATTGGGGGAGGTTAACAAGAAGCTCATTAGAGCCTTCCCGGGTTGCTAAATGGCTCGCTTAAGTTCATAAAGGGGTGTATTTCTATATCTATGTCGTTCGCCACCAGGGCAGCATTGGCTTTGCCAAGTCCGAGGATTTAAAGAACACCTTGCAGATCATCGTGGCGCTCAACGATTTTCTCGATCACACCACCATGCTGGCTACCCCTCACCAGAGATCCATCTCATACACCACGCCCATGACTGTTACACATTAATCTCTGTCTCCGATTGTTAATTAAATTACATTGTTCTCTTTTGTTACTGCCCTTCTATGCCATTTTATCTTATTTATGATCCATACTCAATAGTGTTTAGAATTTTCATTAACATTCTCAAAATTTTAGTTGCTACCCAGTGTAGTTATTCGTTTGTACCGAGAAGAAATCATACCAGTTGAGTCTCTCTGCATCTGTCCTCTTTTATTTTTTTCCCTCTCTACTGTAAAACACAGAATTATGTTTTCATCTAATATATGCCTTTCAGTATTGTGATGGGTAATGGACGGTTTTAGCTTAGATTTTTTTAAAATTTTAATAGAAAATTGTAGTATAGATTTTCAAAATTTTGTATGATAAAAATTTATTTAAAAAAAAAAATAGTTAAAGCTTTAAGGTAATATACATAAAATATGTGCATAAGACATATGTTATGGATTATCTTATATATTTTCAATATTTTTGATTGTTTTTTGATGTGTTTTGTAAAAATAGAATTTTTTTGTCTATTTTAAAAAATAAACATAACAACTATTAATATTTAATTTTATAAGTAATAAGTAGATTTTTAAGAAGGTACTTCATACACAACACGATAATTGTTGTGAAAGGGGTATGCTGAAATGAGAAGACTATAAGGTTCTCAAGCAGGAGATACAAGTTTGAATTTTTATAGTGACATCTCGAGACCAAATGCTAAGCATGAATTCTTGAACTTCCATTGTGTTTTCTAAGTTGAATAAAATTAAATATGAAAAAAAAAAGAATGTTATATGAAAAAAAGGGGAAGGAGGTCCCCTTGCATGAGGAAGGGAGGGGAGGTCTCCTTGTACATTTTACGAAGAGATGAAGTCTTCTTGTACATTTTACGATAAAAAGGTCCCTTTACTTTTGTGAAGGGAGGAGTGAGATGAAATCCTCTTAAAAGGGGAGGAGGCAAACAATTATTAACACGTGCTCATCTAAAAGAGGCGATTATTAACACTCTCATCTACTAAATCCTTACCCTTAGATTAAATTAGAATTAAATAAAAAGTATGTATATTAATATAAATCAGTTTATATTAAATAATTGAGAGTTTAGGTAAGATACAAAAATAAATGTAATAAATAAAAAATGTTTCATTTGAATTTTAAGTTTTTATTTAAACATGTATATTTGTAAATTATATTTTGTTTTAGAATTAGAAAAAAAGTTTGTTTGTATTGTTATTGGTTCAATTTTGTAGATCAAAGTCATATTGATGTCTATGAAAAAATGGTTTGAACTTGTGAAAATGTTCTAATAGTATGTATATTCTTCTACCCACCTTTCCAACACATTCAATCGAGGTTGTCACCGTGAAGCTATAGTAAAGGTGCATGGGGTCTTACCTTCTAGTTTTTGGATTGACATGAGACAAAAAATGACCAAAATTTTAAAATATTATGTTAAATAATTGACAAGCAACATGGATTTCCAAATGGGTACATCCTCTCACATGGTTGGTTACTTGGTTAGGACTTAGTGGTACAATTGGGTGCCAACATGCACGTGGTATTATTACATTCTTTTCTGAAATCACATCTATGTTACTTCAACAAAAACAATAACAATAGCATTCCTTTGAATTTCCTATCGGCGCATCCCTTGCACCTTATAAAGTTGCAAGTGCTAGTTTATTTTCATTTCAAAATGTGAAAATAAATATGAGTGGGTATGCAAGTCAAATAATAGAAACATTTTTTTTTATAAATAATTGATTAAATTGTTGATAGGACACTTTAAATGACAATTATATTTATATTATTTGTCTATAGAATATGATATTTTTATAAATTAAGAATTTTAAAATAATATAACTGAAAATAAGATTTTCTATATCATATTTGAATCTAAACTTTTAATTCATTATTTTTTATCTTTTGTGTTCATCTAATAAAATAAATATCAAACCTAATTATAGAAACTAGAACTTTGAATCAATAAAAATACTTTTGAACAATTAAAAATAGAATCATTTATATTATTAATTTTTAATACAATAGTCATTAAGTTATAAAAAATATTATGAATATCAAATGTCTTAATAGACATCCAAAGTCCTAGGATTTTTGAGTTCAATTGCATTAAAATTCATGTATAATTTTGTTTTATTTTTATTATAAAATAGAATAAGTTATATTATTTTTTATTTAAACAAAATATTTTTAATTTTATTTAAAAATATTAATCATATTTAAAATTTTAATTTCTATAATTATTAAATATTTAGTTCATTTAATAATAATAAATGAACTGAATATTTGATAATTTGACATATAAATAATTATACATATTTAAATATATTATTTTACAATTTATAAGTATTTAATATATCTATAAATATTTGAGATAATATAAGATTATTTTATCTTTAATCTATCAAATATCTTAATTATCATACCAAGTTAAGATTAGAATTAAATCAATATATAATAAATCTAATTAATAATACTCTAAAATTGTATGTTATGTTATACAATATAATACATATATAACACACACAACCTAACATAATATTGTATTAATTGTATAACATAACATAAAATTTTATATAATACTTATATAAAAATAAATATATTATATCAAGTAAGAAACTAAATTTATTTTAATTTCTTAAAATAATATATAATATACTAAATAATAAATAATTTATTTTTATATATAGTATATTTATATAATATAATATAATCTAATATCTTTATATAAAATTTATTGATCAATAAGAAATCAAATTTATTTTAATTGGTTTTAAAACTTGTGAAAAACTTCCATTCCCCTTAGTATTTTGTTTGCCGAATCTTTCACGGAAAATGTGTATGAAAAAAAAAAAAAACTATTATTTTATGATAATGGTGGCGGGTGCATTCAGGGCGGGGTGTTAATGTCATACTTAAACTAGAAAGCAACGCCATCAGCTTCAATAAAAAAAATAAAACATTTTAAATATAAAAATTAATATTTATTTAAAAAGATAATATTATATTATATTTTTATTTTTTTATTAAATATACATTACATTTATTTTATTTTTAAAGTAAAACTTTCAATATTTAATTATAATTTATTTTATTTATTTTTTAATATTAATTTTTTGAATAAAATGTTTTTTTTTAATTTTTTAATTTTTTTATATGTGATAGTTGATTACATTCAACATATTTCTAATATATTTCTAATCTAAAAAATATTAAAATAAAAATATATTTTTAATTTTTATATATATATATATATATAAACAATAATTCATTTCTTCAAATTGTATTCATTGTATTTTGGTCAATATATTTATTTTTGTTAATATTTTTGAGAAACTCATATTTAATTTTAATTAAAAACTTACTAATTTAAAAATTAAAATTAGAATCATTTTAACATTTTAAACATAAACGCAACATTATATTATAATAGTTTATAATTTACTTATATAGCATTTTGGATAATAGAAACAATTTTGATTGATTTAATATTTTCTAAGTTCATTATTGAATTTAAATCTTATAAATATAATTATATATCTTTAATCAATATTATAATTTAAAAATAATAATGAATATTGAACATCTTATATTTTAGTATAACTTAAATATTAAAAAATTTAATGTATAAGTTTATAAAATATAATATATATATTTTTAAATAAAGATTTAAAGATTATTATATATGTATATTTAAAGATCCATAGAATTATCTTTTTAACTATGAAATTAATATGATTGATTTCATTTATAATCTTATCTTATCTTTTTAACAAAATGAATATATATATATATATATATATATATATATATATAAACTTAGATAAAATTTGATGGTATTTTAACATAGAAGCCATTAATCATATATGTATTTTAACATTTTTTTAATATATATATATAGATATGATTTGATGGATTTTCTCACCTCAAAGTCAAATCATATCTAAGTTAAAATACAATGTAGGATTAATATAATTGTGTGTGTGTAATGTTATATGATTAATATAATGTTAGAATACATATATGATTAATGACTTACTCCTATGTTAAAATATCATCAAATCATATCTAAGTCCAAATACATTATTATATATATATAATTCATTTTGTTAAAAAGATAAGATATGACTAGTATTAAAGATAAGATAAGATTATAAATTAAATCAATCATATTAATGTCATAGTTAAAAAGATAATTCTATGGAGCTTTATATATATATATATATATTTTATAAACTTTTTCCCTCGGATTATATTTTCCCTCGTGAGCCTCCTAAAGTCTTCCGCGAGCTTGGTGATGATTGCCTGCTCGAGGTCATCCCCGCCAGCATATACCCCTCTGTCTCTGGTGCTCACACCGAAAAGCATATCATGGACATGAACTTTTTGTCCCCTGATGAATCTGATAATGAAGAAGAGTTTAAAGATGCCTGCACCTTGACTAAACGCAGAGGAAGGAAATTAGGCTCCAAGAATAAGAACCCCTCCAAGAAAGTGCTAAGGGACGTGCATAGCAGTGTCTCGACCCAAAATCAAGGACCTACCAAAAACTGTTGTCCCCCCCCGAAGGTTTCCTCATGAATTGCATTTCTTGGAATATTAGGGGTCTTGAGTCCCCTGACAGACGTTGGATCATTAAACATTTTCTTGACACCCGCAAGTCCATGGACTTCCTTATGTTGCAAGAAATTAAGGCTATTGGCTACACTTTGGACTCCAACCTTAACTTCCTCTTGAAAGATGCTCTCAAATTCCATACCAACCACCAAAGGGGTAGGGGTGGGGTTGCCCTTCTGATCAGCTCCAGATGGGAGAATCTCATCTCTAGCCATGGGATTTCCCCCTGTAACAGAGCGGTGTGGGTTACCTTGAATCACAATAATAATGTTTTTGGCATATGCTCTGTCTATGCCTCGAATGACTTCAGGGAGCGTGCGAGTCTCTAGGACTGGTTTGCTACCCTTCCTAATATCCCTTGGCTCTTGGGGGGGATTTCAACATGATCGAGTCCCAAGAGGACAAACTTGGTGGCCTCCCTTTTGCGTGGAAAGATTTGGAGAAAATGCATTGGAATAGAATGTTAAATACTAAACACCTTTTTGACCCTTTGGCTGGCTCTAAGGCTACGAATCCTGGGATTTGGCATACTTGGTGTAATTTTCAACAGGGTCACTCCAGAATCTACTCCAAACTCGACCGCTTCTACGCTAATAAAAACTTCTTTTCTTTTCTGCCTGATATTCACGGACACGTTGTCCTCGTTACCCCCACCTCCCTCTCCGATCACCATCCCATCTCCTCTTGCATTAGATTTAATAATTCTCCTATCCGCTGCAAGGGCTCTGACTCTAAATTTTCTCTTAACACTAGCCTCCTGAAAGATGAAGACACTCTTGCTGCCATACACATCATGAAGCTTATTAACAGAAATACCTTTCCCTCCTGCACTCAGTTAGATAGATGGAACAGGAACATTCTTGCCTGGCAGAAGCTGTTAAAGACCATCAGGCAAAAAAGAGCTAAAGACTATAGATTTGCTAAAAAATGTCTCTCCTCTGATCTTCAGATGGCTGAGACCAACATTCAATCCAACCCTTCAGACTGTGACCTCATCTCCCATGTTGTCAAAGCCAAGGATGCTCTTAGATAGCACCAACAGTTTAAAATTAATGGAGCTAGGGTCAGATCCCGTGCGCAATGGCTGCAATATGGTGACAAAGGATCTAAATTCTTCTTTAACCTCCTCAAGCACAAGCATGCTAATGAGAATATTGAAAGAATTGTTGTTGATAACAATGAGATAACTGACATTGATAACATCAAAGAGGCCTTTGTTATTTTTTATCAAAATCTCTTTGCTTCTAAAGATTTGGAGGAGGCCTTATCCCTTAGACAACAAATTTGTTCCCTCATCCCTAACAAGATCTCCACTGATGAAGCCAATCAGCTATCCAAAGATCTCTCGCTTGAGGAAATTGAAAAAGTTATTAATTCTCTTAGCAATGACAAGGCCCTGGGACCGGATGGTCTCTCGACAGAGTTCTATAAGGCTAACATTGCTTGGATCTCCCAAGATCTTCTTGATCTGTACTCGAAGACCCTTGATAGAGGATCCATGGCTGCTCCATCAATAGGGGTATAATTAAACTGATCCCCAAGGATGGAGATAAAGCCCTCATCAAAAACTGGAGACCGATTACCCTCCTTAATGTCTCTTACAAAATCTTTGCCAAGCTCCTGGCGCTGAGAATTGAGAAGATCCTGCCCAAGTTTATTTGTCCTACCCAGACTGGATTTATCAAAGGTAGGTTTATTCTCAAAAACCTGATTACTAGTTGGGAAGCCATGAACTGGTCCAACTACTCTCAGCAAAATTCTGCCATATTCCTCCTTGACTTCGAAAAAGCCAATGACAGGGTGGAATGGAACTTCATCACTATGATGCTTGAGGCTTTCGGCTTTCCTAGGAAGTTCTGTAATTTTGTTAATATTCTTCTCAAAGATGCCTCGGCTCAGATTGATGTTAATGGATCTCTTTCTGCTTTTTTCCCCCTTGGTAGATCCATTAGACAAGGTTGCCCCTTGGCCCCTGCCCTCTTTGTGATAGCTTCTGAAGCCTTGTTTTACATCCCGAGGGATAACTCTGTCTCCCCGGCTGTCAAGGGTATAACTCTCCCTAACAACGATGAGCTCTTAAACTGCCAATTTTCTGATGATATTGCTATCTTCTTTGATGCTAGACCGGATAACTTTGAGGCTCTGGTCTCCAAGCTCAAGCTTTTTTGTAATATCTCTGGGGCGCGATTGTCCCATACCAAATCTATCTGTCTTGGTTGGGATGAGTAGCCCCCTGATTGGTTCAAATTCTATGATTTTCAATGGGGTGGTCTGCACAAGATTGTGCGTTACCTAGGCATACCCTTCTCCATAGACCCCTCCCTTAAAGACATGTGGTCGTGGGTCAAAGATAAGATTACCAAAAAGCTAAGCAAATGGCACAATAGAACCCTTTCTTTGGCTGGCAGAATTCAGGTCTGTCAAAAAATTCTTTCCTCTTATAACATCTATTATTCCTCAGCTTGGATGTTCAGCAATTATCAAATCTTAGAAATTCAAAAGGCTGTCAGGAGCTTTCTCTGGTTTGATGGTAAAGGTAAAAAAAATGCATGCTGTCAAGTGGGAGTGGTGCTATGTCAATAAGCTCCTTGGGGGGCTTGGTTTGAAGGTTCTCAGGCTCCAAGGGATTGCCCTTGCTGCCAAGTGGATCTTTCATTCCTTAGATGGCAATGATCCTTGGAAGGTTCTTGTTAGGAGTAACATTGAAAGAGGCTTCCCCAAGAATGTGAAGTCTTGGAAGAATCTTCCCTTTATTGACCTTGTCATTGGTAACTTTCCTGTTCTCGTTCAAGGATCTGCGGTCTTTAGATCCATTTGGAAAGCTTGGGACCAAGTTAAAAAGTATATCTCTAACAAGCCTTTTCATGATGACTGCCATCTTTTTGGTGAAAGGTCCATTTGGTGGAACTTATGTTCCGCAGGAAAACCTCTTGCCCTCTCCCAAGGTTGCTCTGCTAGACATTGGTCGAATAAAGGCATTTCCCAATTCGCTGACCTCTTTGAGCAAGACATCTTAATCAGTTGGGAGGAGCTCAGATTCAAATTTGACCTCCCCACTTCCCAAAAGAAAACTTATAATATGATTGTCAAGGCCTCTAAGGACCTGCCTTCCTCATGCCATGTGGACTCTCATAGGATCCTTGAATGTAAGTGGACTGATGGTACTATGTTATCCAAGATCAAAGCCAAGAACATATACAATGTTATTGGTCATTCAGATACCATCATTGACCATGTTAATTCTATCTGGTATTCCACGCTAGACGCCCATGCTTGGAAGAAGTACTTTGATTTTCTGTGGAAAGGTCCCACCAAGCCGAAGCTTAAGTGCTTCAACTGGCTCCT
Source organism: Sequoia sempervirens (assembly GCA_007258455.2). Lineage (NCBI taxonomy): Eukaryota > Viridiplantae > Streptophyta > Pinopsida > Cupressales > Cupressaceae > Sequoia > Sequoia sempervirens. The sequence continues at coordinate 21,942 of VDFB02112349.1, read as the reverse complement.
GCTTCTTGATAGACTCCCTGTCAGAAAGGATCATGCCGAGACTAGTTTCTGTAATTTCTGTAGGCTCCCTGAAACGGCTAGACACATTCTGCTTGACTGCATCTTTGCCAAGGAAATTTGGTTCATGTTTGGTATTACCTATCCTATGTTATTTACTATTCTTGATATAGTTATTGGTCATATTGATGGGCTGAAGCATGACTCTAATCTTTTTTGGAAGATTCTCTCCTCCAATGTTTTATGGAAAATCTGGAAATGCAGAAATGAAGAAAGATATCAGAATAACCCCCGTGATCTTACCGAGTCTTTTCAAAAACTCACTTTTAAATTTTTTTTTTTGTAGGTTCGCACTACCATGATAATAGAAAGAAAGAAACTCAAAAGATTCCTGAAGGACGGGTATGCCACTTTCTTCATATATGAGATGAAGGGAGGATACGCCTGGAGAGACACGCTAAATAATCTGCAGTTGTTCGAAAATACTTGCAAGATTCTCTCCCAAGAGGTGAAGAACAACAGGAGCCACAGTAAGGACCTGACTCTTATGCTTGCGCAGATTCAGGAGATGAAATGCATAGTCTGGATGGAAGGTGTGAAGGCGTGGATTGCCTGGGTTGATAAATTGGATGACATACTTCATTAGCCTTTTGATCTCTGGTGCTCTGTTATGCACTTTTTGTAACGGTTATGTAATTTTGTAACTGTTGTGTATCTTTTGTATTGATTTTTGATCGGTTCTCAGCTCCTGATTTGAGGCTCGACCTCTCTTGAGCTGAACTGTTCGCTCTTTGGAGCTTTTTGTACGTTCCATGACCACCTTATTCTTAATACAAAAAAATTTTATACTAAAATATAAGATGTTCAATATTGATTATTATTTTTAAATTATAATATATAATTATATTAATAAGACTTAAATTCAATAATGAATTTAAAAAATATTAAATCAATCAAATTGTTTCTATTATCCAAAATACTAAATAAATAAATTATAAAATATTATAATATAATATTTAATTTTTAAATTTAAAATGTTAAATAATTCTAATGTTAAATTTTTATAATTAAAAACTTACCTTTTAATGATAATAAATTTTTTAATTAAAACTAAATATTAGTTTCTCAAAAATATTAACATAACTAAATATATTGACCAAAATCTATTATCCAAAATACAATGAATACAATTTGAAGAAGATGAATTATTGATTATGTAATTTTATATGCATATATATATATATATATATAAAATTAAAAATATATTTTTATTTTAATATTTTTTAAATTAGAAATATAAGAAATATATTCAACTATCAAAATATGAATTTTTTTTTTAAATTATTCAAAAATTTATATTAAAAACAAATAAAATAAATTATAATTAAATATTAATTTTTTTTGTATTATATATAGAGAGATCAAAAAATAGGCTCCGAGGGAGCACCGAAGAGTATGGCTCAAGGGAGGCAAGGCCTCACATCAAGAGCAAACAGAAAACAGCATTACAAAAAAATATATATACAGCCTACGCACAGTACAGATATAAGTTGTTACAAAACATAGCAGACACTAGCATAAGGTGTCATCGATGGTATCAATCCAAGCCACCCAACCCAAGGCGCCTTCCATCCAGACGATGTGTTTGGTTTCCTGAATCTGAGCCAACATGAGGACCTGCTCCTTATTGACTTTCCTGTTGTTCTTCACTTCTTGGGTCAGGATCTTGCACGTTTTCTCAAAAAGCTGCAGATCGTCCATAGTTTGCCTCCAGGCATAACCTCCTTGCATCTCGTAAATGAAGAACGTGGCGGAGCCATTCTTGAGGAACCTCTTGAGCTTCTCTTTTTCAATCAACATGGTGGTGCGGACCTGCAAAAATTTTTTTAGGTAGATGAGTTTTCGAAAAGACTCAGTAAGAATTCTGGGATTATTCTGAAACCTCTCTTCATTTCTACATTTCCAGATTTGCCACAAAATCACAGAGGAGAGGATTTTCCAAAATAAATTAGTATCTTTTTTCAAACCAACAATATACCCGGTAATAATCTCAAAGCTGTTAAAAAAATAGGGATACAGAATGCCAAATAAATGCCAAATCTCTTTGGCAAACATGCAGTCCAAAAGAATGTGCCTACCAGTTTCTGGTAACCTGCACATGGGACAAATATCAGTACCAAGGGGATCTTTTCTGATAGGGAGTCTATCAAGAATGACCAGCCAGTTAAAACATTTAATCTTAGGTTCAGTAGGCCCTTTCCACAGAATGTCAAATATGTTCTTCCACGCACGGGTATCAAGAGAAGAGTACCAGACTTTGTTAATGTGGTCTATAACGGCCTCGGAGTGCCCAATAGTGTTGTAAATGTTTTTGGCTTTGATTTTGTTAAGAACGGTCCCATCAGGCCATTTGATGCTTAAAAATCTGTGGGAGTCAACATGACAGGAGGTCGGGAGATTTCTGGTGGCCTTGCGGATCAGATTGTAAGTTTTCTTCTGGGAACCGGGCAGGTCAAACTTGTTGCTGAGAACCTCCCACTCAATTAATCTGTCATGCTCAAATAAGTCAGCCAACTGGGTGATGCCTTTGCTATTCCAATGCCTAGCAGAGCAGCCCTGAGAGAGGGCGAGGGGCTTGCCAGAGTAGTTCAGGTTCCACCAAATGGACCTTTCACCGTAAAGATGGTCATCATCATGGAAGGATCTGTTAGATATAAAACGTTTCACATAATTCCAAGCTTTCCAGATGGATCTAAAGACAGCAGATCCATGCACAATCACGGGAAAATCACCAAGGACAAGATCATTAAAAGGAAGATTCTTCCAAGACTTGGCTTTCTTGGGGATACCCCTCTCTATGTTATTTCTAACCAAGACCTTCCAGGGATCATCACCATCAAGGGAGTGAAAGATCCACTTGGCGGCCAGAGCAATACCCTGAAGCTTAAGATCTTTCAGGCCAAGTCCCCCAAGGAGTTTGTTGGTGTGACACCAATCCCATTTAACCGCATGCATTTTGTTTTTGCCTTTGCCATCAGACCAGAGAAACTTCCTAATTTCTTTTTGGATCTCATAGATTTGATAGTTACTGAACATCCAAGCTGAGGAGTAATAAATATTATAAGATGACAGAATTTTCTGGCAAACCTGCACTCTACCGGCCAGCGACAGGGCCCTGTTATGCCATTTATGAAGCTTCTTGCCAATCTTGTCTTTGACCCAGAACCACATATCTTTAAGGGAAGGGTCGATGGAGAAGGGAATACCAAGGTATCTCACAATCTTGTTAGGGCCACCCCATTGAAAGTTGTAGTTCTTGAACCAGTTGGGCGGCTGCTCAACCCATCCAAGGCACACAGACTTAAGGTGGGAAAGGCGAGCACCCGAGATTTTGCAGAAAATGTTGAGCTTGTGGTAGAGGGTTTCGAAGTTATCAGCCGTAGCTTCAAGGAAGATCGCGGTGTCGTCAGCGAACTGGCAGTTGATGAGCTCACTATCATCAGGGAGAGAAATTCCTTTGACAGCCGGGGAGACAGAATTGTCTCTAAGGATGTAAAAGAGGGCTTCAGACGCGATCACAAACAGGGCAGGGGCCAAGGGGCACCCCTGTCTGATGGATCTCTCAAGAGGAAAAGAATCAGTAAGGAAGCCATTCACATCGACTTGTGCGAAGGCATCTTTGAAGAGGATTTTCACATAATTGCATAAAGTACTGGGGAAACCAAAAGCTTCGAGCATCATGGAAATGAACTTCCATTCCACTCTATCGTACGCTTTCTGAAAGTTCAGAAGGAACATGACAGAATCTTGTTTAGAAACATGGGCCCAATTCATGGCTTCCCAACCGGTAATCAAATTTTCCAAGATATATCTTCCTTTTATAAAACCCGTTTGAGTAGGGCACACAAACTTGGGCAGAATATTCTTAATCCTGAGGGCCAGAATTTTGGCAAAAATTTTATAGGAAACATTGAGGAGAGTAATAGGTCTCCAGTTCTTGATAAGAGCTTTGTCCCCATCCTTGGGGAGCAGTTTGATAATTCCCCTGTTAATGGAAGAACCCAAAGAACCAGTAGCTATGGCCTCAGAGTAAATATCCAGCAGGTCATTACAAATCCAATCTATATTGGCCTTGTAGAACTCAACAGGAAGCCCGTCCGGGCCAGGGGCCTTGTCATTATTAAGCTCCTTAATGACATTTCCAATTTCTTCAATAGAGATCTCTTTGGACAGTTGATTAGCTTCTATCGAGGAGATCCTATTGGGAATGAGGGAACGGATTTGGTCTCTCAAGAGGACAGCATCCTCCGAATCCTCAGAGGTGAAAAGGTTGCAATAAAATTTGGCAAAGGCCTTTTGGATGTTATCCGGATCATTAATTTCAATGTTATCAACAACAAGTCTTTCAATGTTCTCATTAGAATGCTTTTGTTTGATGAGGTTGAAGAAGAATTTGGAACCTCTGTCCCCACACAAAAGCCAGTGCACACGGGATCTGACCATGGCACCCTTGACCTTGACCTGTTGATGTTGCCTAAGGGCATCTTTAGCCTTCACAACTTGGGAGATAAGCTCACAGTCAGCAAGGTTGGCCTGGATATTCATTTCGGCAGTTTGCAGCTCAGAGGAAAGCTTCTTTTCCACATACCTAAATTCTTTAGACCTTTTTTGCCCTATGGTCCGCAAGAGATTTTGCTAGGAAAGCAGATTCAGGTTCCATCTGTCAAGGTGAGACATGTCAGGGAAACTTTTCCTGTTAAGGATGCTAATGATACGGATGGCGCAAAGGGTATCTTCATCACTGAGCAGATTAGTATTAAGAAAGAATTTGGGGTGGGGTCTTTCGCAAGGATAAGGGGAGCTATTGATCCTGAAACAAGAAGAGATAGGATGGTGATCGGAGAGAGAGGTGGGGGTAACCAGGACCGTACGCCCAAGATTATCAGGGAGAAAAGAGAAAAAATTCTTGCTGGCATAGAAGCGGTCCAACCTGGAATAAATCCTAAAAGGGGGCTGCTGGAAATTACACCAGGTATGCCATAATCCGGGGTGAGAGTCCTTAGCACCGGATAAAGGATCAAATAAATTGTTTGGAATTTAACATCTTACACCATTGCATTTTTTCAGCCTCTTTCCAGACAAACGGCCGGCCACCAAGTTTGTCATCCTGAGACTCAATCATATTGAAGTCTCCCCCAACAAACCAAGGAATGTTAGGGAGAGCGGATAACCAATCCCAGAGACAAGCTCTCTCCTTGCAATCATTCGGGGCATAAACAGAACAAATGCCAAAAATAAGGTTATTGACATTGAGAGTGACCCAAACCGCCCTGTTGCAGGGGGAGGAACCATTGCCAGTGATAAATTTGGCCCACTTGTTGTTAATCAGAAGTGCAACACCCCCCTACCTCTAGGGTGGTTGGTAAAAAATTTAATAGCATCTTTCCAAAGAAAATTGAGATTGACATCCAACATGTACCCTGTGGCCTTAATTTCCTGTAACATGAGGAAATCCAACGAATTACAGGTGTCAAGGAACCGTTTAATGATCCACTTTCTATCAGGGGATTCAAGCCCCCGGATATTCCAAGAAATACAATTCATTGGGGAGTAATTGAGGAGGGTACGCTGAGTTCAGATGTGCTTTCCAAAGAAGCCACCGTAATGCCCTGGGATTCACCCGATTTTTTTTTGAAGGGTTCTTATTTTTGGAGCCTAAGCGTCTCCCCCTCCGCTTGGCCATGGGAAGAACATCTCTCCCCTCAACGTCATACTCAGAATCCTCATGGGAAATGTATTCCAGATCAACAGAGTGCTTCTGGATGAGAGAGGGCGAGGCCTCAGAAAAATTATTGGCCGGGATGATTTCAAGCAAACAATCATCACCAAGCTCACGAAACACTTTAGGAGGGAATCTTATGGAAGGGGGCGGGTCCTGGCATCTGAGAAAACATTCCATCATATCCGAGCCTGAAGGTGTGGAGCTGGAGAGCGGTTCTTTAGGCTCGGGCACGACGGGATTGACGGTGACAGGGATAGGACTGAGAGCAAAGGGGCCGAGAACCTTCAGTTTCTGAATTAGTCTGCTTATTAGCCCTTCGGCGTCTCTTATTAGAATTTTTTGCAACCGTAGTGAATGCGGCATTAGGAGCTCTATCCACGGGAGGGAAGGGATCACCCTGGAGTTCAGATTGAGGGGCGGCAAAGGCGGTGGATGTGTTACAGGACGCAAAAGGGGGGTCGAGTTTTGTGGGCGGCTCTGACGGAGGGGCATTCTCCACTGACTTTTCCGGGTTAGGGTTCCCAGCGGCTGGCGAACTGCGGGGGTGCGGGGTTTTGGAGGGCAGGGGTTTCTTCTTTATGATAGGGCAATCCCTCCTTAGATGCCCTTCCCTTCTGCACAGAAAGCAAGCGTTTAGACCCCCTAGAATATCAACGGGGCACACAAATTTGTCATCAGAAAGGCAGATATTGATTTCGGGGGGGATTTCAAAACCAGGGTTCAGAGAAATGAGAACTCTAGCATCCATGTGAGGAACCAGTCTAACGGTATCATCCATGCGGATGACCTTACCGAGCGGTTCAAGCAACTGCGGGAGAAACCGCCATAAGAACGGCGGAATCTGTTTGATCACAATCCAACGCGGGGCCGAAAGCGCGAGAACTTCTTCATGGATGGCTTCCGGCGACCACGCGATGGCGCGGAATGAGGTATTTCCAACGGTCTAGTATTGTTTTTTGAGAATTTCCATTTGGGTTTCATGGGAGGTGAAAAAGATAACAAACAATCCTTTCTGAATCTGTCTACAGAATGATATATGGAATCCAAGCTTCAAATTCCAGAAATTATGAAACCAATCATCCATAAATTTCCTTGGCGGACATTTATCTAACTCAACAACAGAGAAAAAAATTGCAGAATTTTTGAGTCTATTTTTCTCCTTACAAATTTCAGCAAGCATTTCGGGATTTGGAGAAATGGAGAGAGATGTGGGAACAACCCCACAATTCTTACCATCTTCGGTGGTTTCATTAGGGTTAGCAATGGAAAACCTCGCACCCGCGTCGATGGAGACCCCCGCCTTCGCCACCGCCTCAGAGAAAGTCTTGGGTCTCGACGGCAGAGGAGAAGAATCAGGAATGTTAGGGCTAACGGTGTCAGACGCCATAAATGTTAGGGGAGCCGCCGAAGGAGGGTTAGGGGGTACGGCCTCTGCCGAGCGGCAGAGAGAAGAGGATGACGATAAATTTAACATTAATGCTCATAAATTCCTAAGCTACGCAGGAAAGACCGCACCTGGTAAGCCTCTTTGCTCGGACTTCGAGGATCACGCTTCGCATCGCGTACGAAATTCGCATCACAGCCCTCCGTTTTTTTCAATAAAATATCACTAATTTTTAATCATTGAATTTTTTTAAAATAAAATAAATATAATATCTATTTAATAAAAAGTAAAATTAAAATATAATATTATCTTTTTAAATAAATGTTAATTTTTTATATTTAAAACGTTTTAATTCTTTTTTATTGAAGGCCGATGGCGTTGCTTTCATCATTTAAGTATGACCATTATTATTAAATGCTGACAGAGATTGCACGGAGTTGACTGCGAGGCGAGAAAATCAAGGAAGCCGTAGGATGGACGGGCATGCAGCATGATAGGGCAGGCATCCATGCCCCGGTGCATTCCGACGCTGGCTATCCAGCCCCAGGAATGCACCGGGGATGGATGCCATGCCATACTTTCATCCATGCTATGGATACTGTGCCTCCCAGTGCTGTGCAAACATCAAATCAACCGAGCAGAACCCGTAACTGGCAGCTGTGACCTTTTTTAATTTTCGAGTACAAAGTCCCTATTTCCGTGTAAAAACAGTAAATCAATAATTGAATATATTAAAATAATTATTCTTAAAGTGTAAAAATATTTAAAATATTGCTAAAATTTGATAAAAGTTAAAAATCTTATTTTAATGTATAAATATATGAATATTTTAATATAAAAAATATTAAATCTCTTAAATGTTGTTTATATTAAATTAATTTAAATCTAAATTTTTAAATATCTTTAATATAAAATAGTGTTTAAATTTTGATAAAAATAAATTTTATTTATAATTTTTTAATTTGATTAAATAACTTGATAAACAATATTTAGATGTTTAAAATAAAAATAAAAATTTAAACTTTTCTAATATGAAAGAATATAAAACTTTTAAATAAAACACAAGTTTAATTTTTATAAAATTTCATATTTCAATAATTGAATACATTCAAAATTTTCTAAATAAATTTTAAAATAATCATTTTAAATATATTATGATAAAAAATATATTATATACAAAAAATTACATACTAAATAATTTATTTTCTTCAAATTGTATTCATTATATTTTGAATATTTTTTCTTGTTAATATATTAATTATGTTAATATTCTTAAGAAACTAATATTTAATTTTGATAAAAACTTAGTTTCTAATGATGTTACTCCTATACTAAAGACTTTTCTTTATGTTCTTTAGGTTGATTAAATGGAATGTACACAACACTTTTCTTTTTACTTTACTCTTTTCTAAGTGTTACATTGTCTTTATTGCCCTTTCTCATCTTATCCTTATTTTTTCATCTTTGTCACATGTTTTCTATTTCTTTTGTTTCCTTCCAACAATTCATCGTGCAAAAAGCGGTGAATTGATGGTGGTGAATTTTACTTGAGGTGAATTTTTCATGGTGGTGAATTTTCCCTCGGTGAATTGTTGGCAGTGATTTTTTTGGTGAATTGTTGGTGGTGAATTTTCCTAGAGCCGATTTTATCATGATAGTTTTATACTTTTATGTCTATATACTCATGATCCCATCCCTTGTAATACCTATATTCTACTTTGATTACTTGATGCTTATTCCTATGACCTTGTACAATGCTTAGATCATATATTTGTTCTATATCACTATATTTTGGTTATGAGCCTTATCAATTTACCTCATTCCTAGATTACTATTATGTGCTCATGCTTAGTTTTTATAACTTATGTAATCATATAGTGTCTCCAATTCCATGTCATCCCATTATATTGCGAGACATCATTCTTCCCCCATATTCAGTGTTCACTCCTATCATGATTCTAGAGACACCCTTTTAAATTGGGGACATCTAATTTTCTCCATTGTGATGTCCTTATAATGAGTTAGCATTTTACATCAAATGAAATTTGGATTTATCCATATCATCTTGTTCCTACATGCTTGATTATGCTCCTAGATCTACCTTTACTATACTAGAGGTATCAAAATGCATTTTTTATCCTATCATGTGTGTTCACATGCACTACCATGTTGTAAGAGCCACATAGGGGAAACCATGACTCCTCATATCACTTATTGTAGCTTTGGTTTTATTTATTTATTTATTATGTGTAGTGTAAATATGATTGTAACAAGGGGTATAATGTAAACATAATACAATAAAGCTCTTCAAAGAAAAATAAATTAAACATTTTAATAAATATAATAATTGAATATTGATAACATTTTAGATAGATGTAATTAACATGTCTATACTAGTTAGGTCATTTTGACATTTAAAATATTTTAATTTAATTATATAAAGTAAAATTTTGTAGAAAAATACTCTAATTTATAATGAGAACATAAATATATTCAATCTTATTAAATATTTGGAATGTTTTAACATTAAAATTATAATTTTCATATATAAAAAAATATTTTTAAAATGAAATATTAATTTTAAAAAAATTAAGATAATTAAAATACATTTAAAAAATATTTAAAATAGATACAATTTAGAGAGAATGAACTATTTATTATGTAATTTTTCTATATCTAATATATCTTAAATATCATCATACATGTAAAATGATTTTTTTTAATGAATTCATTTATTAATTTATAATTAAAAAAAATATTTTATCCAAAATTTAATATTCTTTCATATTAAAAGTTTTAAAATTTAAAGATTTTCCCAAAATCTCATAAATATAATTTTTATTTTATTTTAAGAAGTTAACTATTTTTGTAAGAAATTAGATATCTTGAATTATTGTTGTTCAAATTAAAAATTTAGAAATTAGAAAATATTTTTATCAAAATTTATATTAAAGATATCAACATTTTAATATTCAAATTAAATTAATAGAAACAATTTTTTTAGAAGATTTTAATATTTTAATATTAAATATTTAAATATTCTTATTTTCAATTTTATTTTATATTAAATATTTAAAGAATTTAACCTAAATAACATCAACAAAATGTTGTGTGTATTTTATTTGACTAATTTACATAATATTAAAAAAAGTGTTATGCATATATTTAATTTAATCAATTTACTAATATGATTAGAAGGTGAGTTTTTATTAAAATTAAATATTAGTTTCTTAACAATATTGACATAATTAATATGTTAATTAAAAAATGTATTCAAAATACAGTGAATACAATTTGAAAACATGCATTATTCGTTATGTAATTTTTTTTTAATATAATATATATATTTATCTTAATATATTTAAAAGTACTATTTTAAAATATATTTTGAATATTTTGAATGTATTCAATTATTAAAATATGAAATTTTATAAAATTAAATACATTCAATCATTAAAATATAAAATTTTATAAAAATTAAACTTATATTTTATTGTATAAAATTATACTTTTGTATTTTTTTAAAATTTAAATATTTACAAGAAATCTTATACAAAAGATTTAAAATTTTATTTTAAAATTGAACATTGTTTATCAATAATCAAATTAAAAATTTATGAATAAAATTATATTTTTATCAAAATTTAAACATTAATTTGTATTAAAACTATCAAATTTTATAAAAATTACAATTGTGTTTTATTTAAAAGTTTTATATTCTTTCATATTAGAAAAGTTTAAATTTAAATTTTTATTTTAAACATTTGAATATTGTTTATCAAGTTATTTAATCAAATTAAAAAATTATAAATAAAATTTATTTTTATCAAAATTTAAACACTATTTTATATTAAAGATATTTTAAAATTTATATTTAAATTAATTTAATGTAAACAACATTTAAGAGATTTAATATTTTTTATATTAAAATATTCATATATTTATATGTATCCCCTATGAATGTCATTTATGTACATTGTCATCATTACACCCCTATTTACACTTCTATATGTTTGCTTCGATTCTACGAAAATTCACTGCCATGAATTGTTGGTGGTGAGTTTTTCATGACGGTGAATTTTCCTGCGGTGAATTATTGACGGTGAATTTTTCGACAGTGAATTGTTGGTGGTGAATTTATCGTGATGGTGAATTTTCTCGTGGTGAATTATTGACGTGAATTTTCCCATGATGAAATCCTCACATAAATTTGTCTTTTGCTTCCTATATTAAAAATATCTCACCACTCTACACTCTCACTCTAATTCCTGCCTAAAAATGTCTCGCATATTATCTGTCTCACTCTAATTTAATGTTAGTCCATTCAATCTTTTATGAACAACCATCTCAAATCAAGAAAATAAAACTTTTATCCTACTCATCAAAATCAATCGCTATTTTCTTCTACCAAAATAGGGGAGAGGGGCCTATAGTGGAACACCCTAACTTCGCGTTTCTCAAAATCCTACATGGAAATTTAAAATCACTCTCAATTTTGTACAACAATTTATTTGGCAACTAATGTGTTTATATATTTAGTTTTAGGGCCACATCATCAAATATGATGCTAGATCAGCGTGTTTTTTGTTGAGGTATCCAAAAAGGCCCAAAAAAAAGTGAGACCGATAGTGGTGCACTAAGTCATGTTTTATCGGTGCACTGATGTGGCATCTTATGATTTGTCACTTTGCGTATTTTATGGGTAAAAAGTGTTTTGCAATTGGATATTAAAATGCTCCACTATGGGAACCACTAAGAACTACTTCTATCCCCACTATTGAACCCCACTCCATTATGGACCCCTCATCCCTATTCTTTAAAATTCATTATTATCTAATTTCATGATTAATGTACCCGCCTCCTAACAGTCTTTGAGAGCATGGAGCCCACAACTCTGTGCCAATATGGACTCGCTCTCAAGGCTTGGTCCGCAAGCAAAGACGGCGGACTTCTTAGACTTTGACCGCACAGTGCAATTCGCCCCTTTTAAATTCACATTCTCCTCATCTCCCGACTACAATCATTAACGCGATGGCGAGGTTGCCTGTGACTCTGCGCAATTTTGTGGAGTCCGATGCGGACGATTTCATGGAGTGGGCGACGGACGAGGAGGTGTACCATTATTCCATGCGGGAGGCTTTCAAATCGAGGGAAGAGGCTGAAGATTACATAAAAAACGAAGTCATGGTGAGCCCCTGGTGGAAGGCCATTTGCGTCGACGGCAGGGCTGTGGGCGCCATTTCCCTCCACAGAGGCCTCGGCAATTCCTCCTGTAGGGCGGAGATTGGATACCTGGTGGCGCGCAAGTGTTGGGGGAAGGGGGTCGCCTCCGAAGCCGTCAAATTGTGTCTCTCCACCGCCTTCACTGACATGCAGGGTTTGGAGCGCATCGAAGGTCTGGTGGAACCGGAAAACGTGGCTTCTCAGAAGGTCTTGGAGAAGGCCGGATTTGTGAAGGAAGCCCTGCTCTGCAAATATTTTACGGCCAAGGGAAAAACCAGGGACTTTTATAGTTACAGGTTTCTCTCGGAAGATTTGCCCCACTCTATGTAGTCGATAATTTGTAGGTGTGCCTACTCTGTAATGAATTTGGACTGGGGAATGGTTTCTGCAGCACACTTCTCCATTAAACTCTTTTTTCCAATTCCAATCTGGCAATATTGAGTGTGATTAGGTTCTGTTTATGTATATGTACATATATATAACGTGAGGCCCAATTCTCTGCTTATATTGATATGATTATGCACTAAATTAATAGACAAGGGTTGACTGCAGCCGCCCTTCCTGCCAAGGACTGCAAGGACAGCGTGAACAGAGAATCAGAGTATTTTGTGAAACATGATGCTCACCCAATGGCCATTTATGTTTGTAAACCAAATACCTATATAGAACTGTGGTTTTACATGCTCAATCAAAAGTAGTTTTGCTGAAACTTACCTCAGCTTTAAGCTCAGAAGTTGGATTTAAAGATCACACATTCAAAGTTCATTTTTTTTTAGCTAAATCTGAATATGTCATCCAACCTTAGCTAATTATATAGCAAAACTGTTTTTAGTAAGACATGACTATGAAATATCTTAAATTTGAAGATTGGATGGCAGACCAAAGTATTTGCTACAGTCAATTGTCACAAGGATAATAACTTTATGATGGGCATAGTCTCAAATACTATATGCACACCAAACTTGATCAATAGCCAATCATCAATCTTCATGTAAAAGCTGGTTCTAGGAAAATTCACTGCCAGCAATTCACTGACGGAAAATTCACCGTCAATAATTCACCACAGGAAAATTCGCTGCCACTAGCAATTCACCAAAAATTAACCGTAAAAAATTCATGCAATTATTTTTTTGTGCAGTGAATTGTTGGAAGTGAATTTTCCATCAGTGAATTGCTGACAGTGAATTTGCCGTATGCTATAAAAACTGATCAAGGCAATCATATGTCATACAAAGACTCTGCAGAACCAGCAACTATAGGAATATGGCAGTGAAGAGAGGGGCGAAAAAAAGAAAAAACATACGAGAGTTTTAAAATCAATGTGCTTGTGTGTATATGAATTCACATCACTTTAATTGTTATATGCCTCTTGTTGTAATGTAGGAAGATTGAATAGCCTAGCTAAATCAGGGATTAATTTGGCTATGAAAATATTTCAAAGTGACTTGAGTAATCAGCTTCATATGAGACCACAATTGGAAGATACATTTTCTTCACAATTATAGTGTCTTTTGTATAATCCTAAATTTTGCATGCATACCTATCAAGGTAGTCACAATCAAAGTAGATGAGAATCCACTTTTGATTACTTTTTAATGGTCTCTGTTGAATTAATATATAGCATCGATCAGATGTATACAAACTCTTATTCGATCTATTATTAATATTATCATATGTATTGTGAAATAACTAAATATGATTAAAGATTATTTATCGAATCTTGAAATTATGATTATGGATCTAACTAAATATTAAATGTGTTAATTATTTAGTTCATATGTACTTAATGGGACACATCCCATGAGTGAACGTGTCTCCACCTTGTGGAGACACGTCCTCTCATGAGACGTGTCTCATCCAAGAGTTACCTCTTCCGTATTTATGTGAGATTCGTCTATCCTTTGCAGATAATTGAAATCGATAGATGCTCTGCTCAGGGAGATCACATACTTCAAAGAAAACTCAGACGTGTGAAGTTTAATCTTCTGGATATAATTTGAAAATGTTTAATCTTATTTAACATGGTATTAGAGCCACATTAGGAAGATCCGATTAAATTCATATCAGATTATTTAAAATCGTATTCTCTCTTGAAATCACATTCCTCTCTTCATAATGTCTAGTGTAATAAGATTCGAGGACCGTCTTGAAGGTGCAAACAACTTTACATCATGGAAATTCCGAATCATGATGATTTTAAAAGAAAATAAGTTAGACTCATTTGTGAAAGAAACCCAGATAGAGCCTAAGAATGATCTGGAGAAAACTCAATGGATTGAGAACAATGAGAAAACCATGAAAATTATAGTAGATGCAGTTAGGGACCATATAGTACCTATTTTGTCTAAACATGAGACTGCATACCTAATGTTTAAATCTCTTGAAAGCACCTTTGAAATAAACAACACCAGTAGGACCCTTGCTCTAAAGAGGCAAATTAATCATGTTCAAATAAACAAGGGAGAATCTATTAATTCATATTTCATGAGAATCACTGAACTAAGAAATCAACTGTCAACAGTTGGATATCAAATTGATAGCAAGGAGTTAACACTAATAGCTCTAGATGGTCTACCAAACTCATGGGAGTCATTTGTTCAAGGAATAAGTGCAAGATCTAAACTCCCTAAATTTGATAGGCTGAGAACAGATTGCTTACAAGAAGAAACAAGACTAATGACAAAAGGAAACCTTCAGAAACCTATAGATGAGGATATTCATGTACTAAACACAACTTCTCATAAGAAAGGTAAGAAGAAAAACTTCAAGAGAAAGAAGAATTCTTATGGAAAGGGATCATCCAAGAAAAGGAAAGACATATCCCAAATACAATGTTTCAGATGTGATCAGTATGGACACTATGCAATCAAGTGCCCTGATAGAACAAAACAACAAGCATCCTTTGCTAAAGTTGAAAAGACAAATACAGAACATGATTCTGAGAAATTTGTCTTCTACTCAGCATTATCAAGTCAAGTATCAAACATAGTCAATAATTGGGTAATTGATAGTGGTTCTTCAAGGCACATCACAGGATTCAGAGAACACCTAGATACTATGATAGAAGAAACTGAAGAAGAAGTAACTATTGGGGATGATTCTGCACATCCAGTTAAGGGGGTTGGAACTTGCACCATAAATCTGAAGTCTGGCCTCTCTCTTCAACTCACTGGAGTATTATTTGTACCAGGAATAAAGAGGAACCTAATATCCATTTCTGCTCTTGAAGACAACGGATATAGGGTCACCTTTATGGATGGAAAAGTCCTAGCGTGGCCAAAGAACTCCACCATAAAGAAAGCTCAAACTATAGGGATAAGACAAGGATATCTCTACAAACTGTGCACTGACATTAATCAAGCCCTTATTCATGAGACTTCTGATTCAAATGAAATTTGGCATCGAAGACTAGGACATATTCATTTTCGTGCCCTACCTTCTGTGGAAAAATTAGTAACAGGATTACCCAAACTAAATCATATTCATGAAGGAGCATGCAAAGGGTGTGCCCTAGGGAAGAATACAAAGGGGGCCTTCCAAAACAGTTTGAGTAAAACCAAAAACATATTAGAACTGGTTCATTCTGACTTATGTGGACCTATGTCTGTACCCTCCATGGCAGGTTTTTTATATTATGTAATATTTGTAGATGACTTCTCTAGAAAGACCTGGATATATTTTCTTAAATGCAAAGAGTCAATAGAAGTCCTTAAAAGATTTAAGGAATTCAAAGCTCTTACAGAAAACTTTTCGGGGAAGAAAATCAAAACTCTAAGAACAGATAATGGGAAGGAATACACCTCAGAAATCTTTAAGGAATTTTGTGTAAATGCTGGGATTAAGAGGGAGTTTACTGTAGTCTTCAATCCTCAACAAAATGGTGTTGCTGAGAGGAAGAATAGAACTATTGTAGAAGCTGCTAGAGCAATGTTGTTCGATCAAAACATAGAAACTTCATTTTGGGCAGAAGCCTCTAGGACAGCTGTCTACATTCAAAATAGATGTCCCCATTCTCATCTAGATAACAAAACTCCTGAAGAAGCATTTACTGGTATAAAACCTGACATAAGTCACTTAAGGATCTTTGGTTGCCCTGTCTACATTCATGTACCTAAAGAAAAGAGATCTAAATTAGAACCTAATGGAAAGAAAGGGATATTCGTGGGCTATAGTGAAACCTCAAAAGCTTACAGAATTTACATATCAGGTCAGAATCAAATTGAACTAAGTAGAGATGTCATCTTTGAGGAAGACATTGCTTTCAAAAGGGCAAAGAGTTCTAATGACATAGAAATTCAAGATTCTACTAAAGTTATAGAGGAGGATCTTGCTCCTGAGATTCAGAGGGAGTATTCTGAAGAAATCCTAAATGAAAACCAATCTGTCCCAGAAGTGAATCTTTATAACAACAACAAGAGGAGACCACTTTGGGCTAGAAAGATGATTAAGGAAGCTGAGAATTATACAGCACCCAAAGGAACTTTTAGAGAAAGTAAGAGACCCAAAAGATTCTCAAGCTATGTTGCCTTAATGAATGAGATCATTAGTTCAGAACCATCTAGCGTTATGGAAGCTCTGAAGCATCAAGTATGGAAAGATGCTATGACAGAAGAGTATCAATCCATTTTGAAAAATGATGTATGGGATATAGTACCTAGACCAAAAGACAAATCTATTGTCTCTTCCAAATGGCTCTTCAAAATCAAACATGCTGCTGATGGCAGTATCGAGAAACACAAGGCACGCTTTGTTGCTAGAGGTTTCTCTCAAAAGGAAGGTATTGATTACGAAGAAACTTTTGCACCTGTTGCCGGTACACCTCTGTGAGAGCAGTAATAGCTATTGCTGCAGCTAAAGGCTGGAAGATCCATCAAATGGATGTGAAAACTGCCTTCTTGAATGGGTCCATTGAAGAAGAAGTCTTTTTAGAGCAACCTGAAGGCTTTGTGATACATAATGCAGACTCACATGTATGCAGATTGAAGAAAGCTCTATATGGACTTAAACAGGCTCCCAGAGCCTGGTATGAAAGAATTGACAACTATCTTCTAAGACTAGGATTTTCCAAGAATGATGCAGATCCAAATCTCTATTTTAAGGTAATTAAAGGTGATATGTTAATACTAATTTTATATGTTGATGACCTTCTAATAACAGGAGAAGATCACCTTATTACTCAATGTAAGGAAGACCTGGCTTCAGAATTTGATATGAAAGACTTGGGCATTTTACATTACTTCTTGGGGTTGGAAGTCTGGCAGAAATCAGATGGTATCATTTTAAATCAAGGAAAGTATACATTGATATTCTAAAGAGATTTGGGATGTTAGACTGTAGACCCATGTCTACACCTATGGAAACTAACTTACACAAGTTGAAAGAAGCAGCAGCAGAATCCAAGTGTGCAGATCCAACCCTTTACAAACAGATGATTGGATCCTTGATGTATTTGGTCAACACCAGACCTAATATTTGCTATGCAGTGAATGTTCTCAGCCAGTTCATGTGTGAACCAAAGGAAATTCACTTAATGGCTGTGAAACATATTTTGAGATATCTTCAAGGCACTATTGGATATGGTCTTCTTTACAAGAATAATCAACTAGATCTACATGGGTACTCTGATTCAGATTGGGCTGAAAGTGTAACCGATCGGAAAAGCACATCAGGATGTTGCTTCAGTTTAGGATCAGCTATGATCTCCTGGATTTGCAGAAAACAATCTTCAGTTGCACAGAGCTCAACAAAAGCTGAATACATTGCAGCCTCAATGGGAGCAAGAGAAGCAGTTTGGCTTCGTAAATTGCTCGTGGGACTCTTTGGTGAGCCCTTGAATCCTACAATTATTCATTGTGATAATCAGAGTTGCATCAAACTCTCTGTAAATCTTGTCTTTCATGATAGATCTAAGCACATTGAGATCCCCTATCATTATGTAAGAGATATGGTGGAAAGGAAAGTGATTCAATTGGAGATATTAGTACAAATGATCAAACTGCAGACATTCTCACCAAGCCTCTCTCCCGAATCAAGGTGGAGCACTTTAGGAAGAAACTTGGTATGGTTGAAATGTAATTTGTTATTTATGTTTGAAATACAAAATTGTTTATAAAATTGTACTAATATATAAAGATGTTTAATGAGTAAACTCTTTTGTCATGTGTGTGACTCCATGACTCTATGGGCCTACTCCCCCTGTGTACATTATTGAAAGGTGACGATCTTTCTAATAATGAACACTTGTATGTGACATTGTAAGGTGACAACTTTGCCATGTTTAACTATCATGATAGATATCATGTGACTTGATATCTGTGGACATGTCATGATAGTATCTCTTGGACACTTTGATGGATGTCATGTGAATTGATGTTTTTTGAAGATCATTGTGATTCCTAAGAGATAATCATGGTGGATATTTATATCCATGGATATGCCATGAATTATTATGGTAGACATCATGTGACTTGATGTCAGTGCACATACCATAATGAAGATGTGACTATGAGGAATGTCATGTGACTTGACAATCTTGAGAAAACATATCATATCTTCGATATCACGTGTGAAGGTGATATCTCTACATATTTTGATTTGTAATATCTTCCCTAGCTAAGAGGGAGTGTTGAATTAATATATAGCATCGATCAGATATATACAAACTCTTATTCGATCTATTATTAATATTATCATATGTATTGTGAAGTTCGATTATTTATCGAATCTTGAAATTATGATTATGGATCTAACTAAATATTAAATGTGTTAATTATTTAGTTCATACGTACTTAATGGGACACATCCCATGAGTGAACGTGTCTCCACCTTGTGGAGACACGTCCTCTCATGAGACGTGTCTCATCCAAGAGTTACCTCTTCTGTATTTATGTGAGATCCGTCTATCCTTTGCAGATAATTGAAATCGATAGATGCTCTGCTCAGGGAGATCACATACTTCAAAGAAAAATTAGACGTGTGAAGTTTAATCTTCTGGATATAATCTGAAAATGTTTAATCTTATTTAACAGTCTCTAATCCAAAAACATAATTTTATTGAAGTTAGAAGGATGCTAACAAATTTTGGTACAATTGGTTTTACACTTGTGAATTCTATTTATTGAAGGATTTCTAAGGATTTCTTTCCTAGAGAAAGAATGAGTAGGTGTGCAACTAAACAATCACAAAATAAAATAGGGTAAGCATTTGTAACACTTCACTACATACAAAAATATTTTAAAAAACTATCACCTACACATATCCATAACATGATAGTTGAAAAGAGTGAAACTTGTACAAAGGAATGTCCATAACATTTAAGAAAAAAGTATTTAAATATTGTGCCTATGTTCTAAGCCACAACTTTATATGTTCCAATAAAGGGACAACTTGTAATTACTCTACATGTCACTTGGGTAGATGCCAATGTGATCACTCCTTTAATTTTTTTCCCACTTACTATTAGTAAGTCATTATTTTGAAAAATTGAAAGCAAGCTTTATTTTTTCTTTCATACAATCCATGATTGTTTGTGTATGCATTGAAATCAGAAAATAAGAAATTAAAATAAAATGAAAACATAAATAAAGAAATCAAATTTAAATCTCTAATACTTTACCAATCCCACTGCAAACCTCAAAAAGAAATGATGTGATGTTGCTTCGTCTTTGGATGTGGATGCTAAATCTCAGTATGACAATATGATTGATGATTGATTTGATTGATAATAGATTTCAACGGAATTGATTTGCATAAGATGTGAGATCCCAAATGATGAAAAAATGATCTTATTTATAGACTTTTCGAGGAAAAATCAAATAAGAGATGAGGAGGATGAAGACTTGAGATAACTGAAAAAATCAATAGAATCAACTCAACTACAAAATAGAAATTTCTATTTTGAAGCATGAAGAGATAATAATGAATTAATTGATTTGATTAATAGATAATTGTGCACATGAAGTTTCCATTTTGATGACTGAGTTGACTAGTGGATGAAGAAGATGTTTCCAAAATGAAGGAAAGTTAATGATTTAGGAAAGATTTAGATTCCAAAATTGAAGAAAGATGGAAACATTGAAAAAAGAATGTAAGTTTAATAAATAAATTAAATTTATTTATTTTCACTCACATGAATAATTAAATAAATAAAAATATTTATTTAATTTTGGAAGAATTTAAAAATTAGTTTTTTTTTGTTGGTACATAAATGAAGATTATATTGATATCAAATATAACGAAAGTACATCAAGCATGTCCTTGATCCAAGGGGTGCATCAATAAGCAACCCAACTGGGTTGTCAACATAACCTTCTACACAAGTTTCAACAATCATTAAATTGTTGTGTGGGTGATTCCACAAAACTGGTTTATAATTCCGTTGAGGAAGGAAAATTGTCAAAACACTCCCATGAAGAAAATTTTGGATTTTTAGGGATTCGCTCGAAGGGGGGTGTTTGAGCAAACTACCCCTTCGAGCGAACCCCTTTTAATGATGCCATCCATTTTGGTGCCAATTTTAAAGGAAAACAAAGAAAAAAATGCAAAACAAGGGGCATTCGAGTGAACCCCCCTTCGCTCGAATGGGTCAAGGGGGGTTCGCTCGAACCCCCTTTTTTTCCCTTCTCCCCCTTTTTTACCAAATTTCTACAAATTTTTGCCTTTTGAAGCTCGGGTTAAGGATGAAAATGGAGGAAACTTCAAAGACCCAACTAGATGGTAGTCCTCAGAACGAGAACGAGCTATTCATCAAATATATTTTTAATATATTTTGGTTTTATTATGTATTTTATTTTTTAGTTTAATTAAACATAGGTTTTTCACCGAAAATCAAGCTCTTTGTTTTGCACATGTGAAAAAATAGTAGATTATCAAAACAAATTCTAAAAAATATGTTCGGGCTAGGTATTGATGTTCTTGGTCTAGTTAAAAAAAAATAGTTTCGATACATACAAAAAAAAATTCCGTTTACAGTCCACCTATGTCTAAATTGTAATTGGTTTGACCTCAAAACTTGATTAAGAAAAAAATATTTTTTTAAACACTATGAAACCAAATGAACTTGTTAGATATCGTAGTTACAAAGCTAAATTCTAAAAAAGTAGAATTTTATGCTTCATAGACAAAAAGTTATGTTGTTTATAGTGAGCATCACTTTTTTAAAATGGTGTTTACTGATTAAAACTAGTTTTTGAAGGAGATGGAAAAAAAATGCAATCTGATTCAAAAAAATTTAAAAAATATAAATTTAGAATCTATAGACAAAATGTCACAAATCACTAGTTTGCATCATCTTCAAAATTCTCATGGTTTAGCAGCTATAAGTTCCCGAAAGTGAAGATTTAGTTAAAAAAAATTAGTTAAATGCTAGTTTGGCCAAAATTATAAACCAATATTATGGGTGTAGCGTCACATGAAAATGAAACAAGCCTTATGCACAATAGACAACAAGAAAGATTAGATCGTTAGAAGCACACATGCAATACAAATACTAAATCTAGAATGCAAATTCATACGTTAAGCAACAAAGAACATGGGAAAGTAAAAACGTAATTAAAAA